>CANYCX011763006.1:0-18648 GCA_948193385.1 Breynia disticha f. nivosa | reverse complement strand
GAGCTTGAATGAATGAAATATCGCGTCAGAAAGTCGGGACATGCATAAAAACGTGATTGAAGGATTTCTAATCGAAGAAACTTACCAAATCAAGCTCTCAATCAGATTCTACAACTCCCAAACACCAAAATTTGTCAAGGTTCAAGGTTAGCTAGGATTTTCGGAATTTGGTTCGGGATTTTGGAATGAAAAACGTGGATGAAGGAGAGGTGTAGAGAGAGATAGGAACAAGTTCCTATATATAAGCTCAGTAAGGACGTTTTTACCCTCGGCACTACAAAATTACTTTCCTTTCAATTTTCTCTCTCCCGATTGAACTAACCTCGATAAATTTTTAATCCACACAACATCCTACACTCCCCACTGATTATTAATTAAAATATCCTTGCGAAAAATTTATTCATACTTTTATTAAATATTCTATTAAATTTTAAAATTAAACGTAAAATGGAGGGCGTTACACTTTTGGCTTTGTTGCTTCTTTATAAGTACTTGGCCCCTTTACATCATTGTACTTTACTAGTGCAACATTTGCATACTTGGAATTTGGCTTTCTTTGTCTCGTCGATCTTCACACATGTAGTGTCAAGTCTTCTAACTCTTTATCTTCTTCATCGCTTTCTTCAATTTATCTACGATGACCTGCTTCACAAACCTTCTCATGAATTCCTTCACGTTAGGGAGATCTATCTTTCCTTGGTGACTTCTTCAATGTTAACTGCTTCATCTGACCCGATGTCTTTCTCTGTCCTTGATTCTTCCTCGACATTTTCTTGTAAATTTTCTTCTATCGCTTTTGTGTTAGGCAATACTAATGCTTGTGAAGACCACTGTGATGACATTTTATCAAACACTACATTGCGAGAGGTATAACATTTTCCTTTTATCAGATTGTAACATTTTCAACCCTTCCTTTGATCAGCATAACCAACAAATATGCACCTAATCATTTTCTTATCAAAATTCTCTCGCAATTGGTCAGACACAAAGACATAGCATATGCACCCAAATACTTTGAAATGACTCACCGTTGGTCTTTTGTTCTACAAATTTTCAAACGGTAAGGTAAAGCCAAGCTTTGCTTGTGGTAACCGGTTAATGACGTGTGTCGGTGTCTTCATGCACTCTGTCCATACCCAAGGAGGAATATTATTTTCATGTAACATACTTCTGCATATTTCTACAAGATGTCTGTTCTTTTGTTCTGCTACTCCATTTTGTTGTGGAGTATTCAAGCAAGTTAGTTGTCATCGCATCTTACACTCCTCTAAATATTTGGAGAATTCATGGGATATGTATTCTCCTCCATTATTAGTGCGAAGGTACTTAATTCTTATTCTAACTTGTCTTTCAAGTTTGTCTTTGTAGCTTTAGAACTTTATTAATTAGAGCTTCTAACTTTTCTTTCATGAAGTCTACCCATAAGTACCTTGAAAAATCATCGATAAATGAGATCATGTATCTGAAGCTGCTAATGAAAGCCTGCTTCGTCGAACCAACGACATTTGAATGGATTAACTGTAGTGGCTCTCTTGCATGGAACTTAGACTCTTTGCATGGTAGCTGATGTTCTTTTCCGTATTGGCAGCCAAACCAAACTATATCTCCTCATATCTTTATTTAAGGAGGCCTTTGAGCTTGAATTTCTTCACACAACATTCAATTTGTGATAGCGGATGTGTCCCAAGCATTAATGTCATAAATTAGCAGTCTCATGTTTTCGAGTTTTATCCACATATGCCTCTTGCACAGACATGACGTAGACCGATTCCATTTTCCTTCTAGTACTTGCATTCTCATAGGTTTGAAACTTTTATAGACCTTCACATCCTTTGGTGATGATAGTTGTTAAAAAGTACGTGTATTTTTTTGTTTGAAATAGAAAGAATAAGAAAAATGACATTGTCTTAGATTTTGAGAGAAAGGTGAAAAATTGGGTAAGAATGAGTGTGGTTTGTTGTGAGGGCTGATTTAAAGACAAAATCGAGTCCATCACAGTATCAAGCCGGAGTGCTTTTATCTTATCCTTCTTATTTTGAGGCAATTATGTAGAAGTAGAACATTTATGTTTGAGTTTTATTTTGTGAAAATATTCACTCATGCTTATTTATGGTTAAATGTCTGAATATCATTTTTTTGTGTGAATATATCAGATTTCAGTTTAAATGTAAAAAAAATGCTCGCCCCACTAACTCTATGCCTTCTCTCTTACATTTAATGATTTATTTTTCTCTCACACAATTAATTACTATCTTTCCTTTTTAATTCACTCACTAATGACGAATTTATTTTCTTCATCATTTTTTTTATTTTCAAGTTGGTTTTCTTTCCTTTTTCTTAATTTTTTTCAATCAAGACAACAACATGTAATATTTAACAACATGTAATATTTAAATATGTTCATACATATTCATGTATGTTCTTTATATATTTCAAGAACCTTATTATTTTGAATATCAATGTTAAAGTTATGTTCATTTATGTTCAACGTCCACAAAAATTTAAAACAGAAACAACATACAATCATACTACTTTGAACATAAATTATAAACTGATGTTTATTTATGTTCATTAATTTTCAATGAAAACTAAATTTAAAAATACCACAACAATAAAATGATACAATTTGAACATCAATGTTCATCTAATTTTCATTCATTAAATACTAACAAAAAATAAAAAACAAATAAATCTTTAAAATGCATGTTTATCATATTTTAATAAAATATTAAAAACAGATCAAATTATTTGATTATTATTGAAGTATTCAATAGTATTTATATGTGTTCAAAACAAGTAAAGTTTTGAAAATATATAAAAAATATACATAAATATATCAAAATATAACTTGATTATTGTCTTGTTCTGAAAGAAAATGAAAAAAGAGAGGAAAACAAAAATAGAAAAATAAAAAATAATATATATTCGAATAATAATATTCTAGAAAAATTGAAATTAATCTTAAAATTTCAATCTATATTCGAATTATGATTCCTTTTTTTTTCTTTGTTAAGTTTATATATTCTGGTGTTATATCATTCATTAATTATGTTGTACTTTTCTATGATCAATTATTCAATTATTAATTATTGAATGAATTAAATTTGCTATAAGATAAATACATTTATGTTTTTTTGATTGAAATAATGAATCACATATGTTTATTTTTTCAAATTACTTATTTTATTATAATTTTGTTAATGCTTATTATTCACTGTTAAATCTGGTAGAGATAATATCAAATCGAGACTTATTGTTATCGGTGGTAGTAAACAAGATCAACATATTTACAACCTCCTTGTCGTATTTGAAGTTGTTGGTTTGACTGTGAATGATGTTGAAGTTGTCGTATTTTTAAAGATATTATAATGAAATCTCAAATGGACTGTAAACAAGATCAACATATTTACCTTTTATTTTTTTGTCTGAACCGCGAGGTACCTGCGTATCTAAAATTTGAACTCGAGATCTCTTGTTAAACTAAAACAACCTATGTCAATTAATCTATGCGCTCGGTGGTTATCTTATCTTTCATTACAACACGGTATTTTGATATTTACATAGAAATTTTATTTCTTGACACTTATGGAGATATTGACAACCAAGGCTTGAAATCATTTTGAATAGAATGTGAATATTGGGAAAGGTCTGGTCAGAGGTAATAATGATGGAGTAGTGGTGATTTAATTAGGTAAATATGTCATTAAAGCAAAAATAATTATTGTAATTTAATATTGTCATTCAAGTTTTAAATGATAAATTTTATTTGTTGGATGATTATAAATAAAAGATAAGGATATTTTTAATTTCTATCTTATATTATTATATTTCTGTTTACCTACTTTAATTTACAATAGAATTCACAAAAATTCTAATAAGTAATATTATTTTTCATGTAAAAACAAAAAGAATTTATTTTTTTGTAAAATTTAATGTTATTTCTTAAATAAATTTGGTTAATTCAGACCTAAATTAGAGGTGACAATTTGAGTTGGTCAATTATAATAGTGCAAATAATTTTCTTATTATATTAAGTATTATTTATAGCACAAATAATATAAAACTTAAATTTATGAAATTGATATCTTGTTTGTGTATATATTTTCTTTAAAGTATTGAGGGGAGAACAAGCCGACACCCGACAGCAATCCGCAGGCCTCACCCACTCGTCTCCCTCGCACGTTTATAATGCATGACTCAGCCTTTTAGTTGAATCCATGGATGACTGTTTTTAGTGATACGATAGAAAGAGAGACAGCATTCTTACGGACATAATCAACCACAAAGCCATTACATTTATCCCCCATTATATCCACAATCCCCATCCCTCTAAATCCAAAACCCTCCAACCCCAACATGACTTCAGATCAACCCTTAACTTCCCCACTCCTCTCTCCGCCCTCCGATCATCGCCACCTCATCCTCACCCTCCACGACTCTCCCTCCTCCCAATCCTCCCCCAGTCGCCGTCGCCGTAACTCCAACAATAACTCCAATTATTCTTCGTTTTCTCAGCTTCATAATCCCTATGAGGTTCTTGGGTCAAATGGGTTAACTGTGCCCGACCCGGAAACGGTGGATCCTTTTAGAAATGGGTCTCCAAAGATCGAAGGGTTATATGAGGTGATAAAGATAGTTATATGTATGCCAATAGCGGTATTGAGATTGGTGATATTTGGGGTATTTTTAGCGATAGGTTATGTGGCAACTAAATTGGCATTGGAGGGTTGGAAGGATAGGCAGAATCCAATGCCGAGATGGAGGTGTAGGTTAATGTGGATTACCAGATTTTGTTCTCGCTGTATTCTTTTCTCTTTTGGGTATGTTCTTTTTGCGTTTTTTTTTTGTAGAGAATGCAACTTTTCATCAAAACATATTCAAAGCATTCAGTTAAATTTGAGGAAAAGATTGAAACTGGAGATGGGTTTGGTTAGTATTAGTTTAGAAGAATAGAAGAATCTAGTGGGTCTTGTTGGTATCGTTTTAAAAAAATTCAAAGATGAGTTATGAAGTAAACATTTTTTTATGTGGATGATTTTATAAAGCAAGTAACTTTTTTAAAAAATATATATATCATAATTACTATTTGAAAAATTAATGATCCAGATATGGGTTTAATTAGTATTTCGTATCATATTTTGGTACATGGTTTTTCTTCTTATTGAAGTTTCTGTCATTTTCAATCATGGATATGTTTAATAATATGTTTTTGTTTGAATATATTTATTAAATTGATTTTTTTTTGCAGAGAATTTGATTGGTTTTGTGATTAGAACTGTGAAGATGTTAGTTGGAGTTAGTTGGTGTTGGATTTTGAGTTATGTAAACGTTCTGGGTTTGTTTTTGTAGGTATCAATGGATAAGAAGAAAAGGGAAGCCAGCTCCGAGGGAGATAGCTCCCATTGTTGTATCAAATCATGTATCATATATCGATCCTATTTTTTATTTTTATGAATTGTTCCCTACTATTGTTGCCTCGGAATCACATGATTCGATTCCCTTTGTTGGGACTATTATTAGAGCAATGCAGGTATGTGGAAGATAGTATTGTATTTGATGTTGGGATTTGAATTATGTGTTTGGGTTTCTGATGGTGGTGATTCTGGTGTTTGTTTTGTGCACTTAGGTTATATATGTGAATAGGTTTTCGCAATCATCAAGGAAGCATGCTGTAAATGAAATAAAGGTAGAAAGTTTCTATATTTTTCATGGAATATATTTGTTGGTTTAGTTTTCTGTAAATAGGCTATTAAGTTATTAGCAATTACTCGTGATAAAACTTGCTCATGGAAACCATAGTCTACAATGCTTTGAAAAGTAAAATTTAAATTGTTTTTATCAATTTATTAGCTATTTGATACAGATTTATGCTTTCAAGGATGTTAATACAGAGAAAAGCTTCATGTGATAGATTTCCGCGGGTACTGTTGTTTCCTGAGGGTACCACTACTAATGGAAAGGTCCTTATTTCATTTCAACTGGGTGCATTCCTTCCTGGATATGCAATCCAACCTGTGATTGTCCGATATCCCCATGTTCACTTCGATCAGTCATGGTATGACGTTCTTCTTAATTGCAGATGTTATTTAGGTTATTTGGATTGGTAAATTGTTAACCCTGACTGTTTTGGCCTGTATTTTTTTTTCAACAGGGGAAATGCATCGCTGGGGAAGCTTATGTTCAGAATGTTCACACAGTTTCACAATTTCATGGAGGTATGCTACATTTTTTGTTAAATTTCTGTAAGTACATTTTGGTTTAAAAGAATTGGCTTGAATTACTTTGATTGGAACAGGTAGAGTACCTACCTGTTATTTCACCACATGATAATTTAAAAGACAGTCCTGCCCATTTTGCTCACCGGGTGAGTATGTGTAATTCTTTTTGTCAATGTCGTTGTCACTCAGCCAAGCCTTTTCTGCTTAGAATATGATTTTACTGAAGCAAACGGATAGGATGATCACATCTTTTTATTGATAACGCTTGCAGACTAGCCTTGCTATGGCTTCTTCTCTAAATGTTGCAAAAACCTTCCATTCTTATGGGGATCTGATGCTTCTCACGAAAGCTGCCGAGTCAAAACAGGTATCTGTTCAATTTTGACTCTGCACTTTACTGTGATCGTATGTAATGGTATATGCATGGGCAGTGGAGTTTTAATATTAGAAACTTAAATTTTGTGTTCTTCTAGCAAGTGATGCACAAAGGTTTAACAAGTGATGCACAAAGGTTTAAGTCCTGAAATGAAAAGCTCCAATTTTTTTGCTGGCAACAGGGAATGAGAATCATTTATTAAGATTTGTTAGCGTTCTTCAGTGGTTGTCTGTAATTTCAGTTCTACCATTCAGCTATGCAATGTTGCATACCTGGCTTCTCAATTTGTATTTCTGTAGCTAAAATTGATTGATCTTGTTGCTTATTAGTTTTTAAAGGGGTTTTTTATTCGTATATTCTTCGAAGTGAGTTTTATATACTGCTAAACAATCTTAGTGTTACGCTTTTGGAGTTTTGTTTAAAATTTCAGCATAGTTATCTGAACAGCTAAGAGGCCCTATTGTATATTCCAATTTCCTTTACATTTTGTTCTCATCTTTTGAAGGAAAATCCTTCAAGTTTTATGGTGGAAATGGCTAAGGTGGAATCGGTATGTATGTGTGTTTTCACATTTCAATTTTTTGTATATTTTTCAGGTTTTTTTTCTTAAAAACTAGCATGAAGTTTATAGTTTAATCGATGGATTGATTTTATTTTTGTGAAAAATTATTTGCTATTTATTCTATTCTTTATGGTGCAAGTGGGATTATGATTGTTAAGTTATGGCAAAAGATGTGCTCCAGTGTTTTACCTCAAGGAAGAGTTTAATGCATCTTATTCATTTGATTAGATAGAGATTTATTTTTGTCTATATCAGCATAACTTTGCTGAGAGTTGAAACCTTTTTTTGTGAAGACATTCCATATAAGCAGTTTGGAAGCAGTGCACTTTTTGGACAAGTTTCTTTCCATGAATCCAGAGCCCAGGTATTACATTTCGTCCAATGACTAATATGGAACTTTTTTTTTTCCTGCTGTTCATGTTTATGTTGGTGCAATATGCTGATAGAATAGAACCCTGACATGATTCCTGTAAAGATACTTCTAATAGAATAGAAATATAATGGACAAAGTGAATTACAAATATTCATATAAGAGAAACTTATCAAGAAGAAGATAATGGATGCATCAAGAAGATAACCCCCATAGTATTTTGAGAGTCTATTCCTCGCCCCGTAGATATTATAGAGTCTACCACTCTTCCACTAACTAATTTAATTCGATGCTATCCTCTCAAGTCCCAATTTCACTCCTTATATAGCAGCCATTTGTAACCGACTATTCTAGAATAAACAGTTATGACTAATCACTAATCCCAACAATATTACTTAACATCTGTCCACGGCCAAGACTCCTAGTATGTGAATTAAACATCACGATCAACTTCCAAGGTACTAGCTGCATGAATATTTTTTCAGATGCTTCATATATAATATGCATTGATTAACGGCATGAATGATGTATTCCCTAACAGAAATATGTGTAATCTTCCTTCCTTTTTTGTTATAATGGAGGAAAGGCTAAACAGTGGTTTTTTTTGGATTCATGACTTTGATCTTGTGTCATAGACGAGGAGGGTTCTATCCAAATGGTTGTCCATATTCCCATCATTGATTCTTCTTTCTTGTTTCTGATTCTTTTTACACATATATATCTGGTTTGTTTGTCAAATTTTGTTAATTGATGCTTCTGAAGTTGATAAAATATTTGTATGCTTACAATGTGCCACCAAATACTTTCATTTATAGTTATTAGTGTGACTTTCCTTTAGTACTAATTCTATTTATGATATTATGTTCTGAATATATCATTCGTTTTGCAGTGGCCATGTTACTTTCCATGACTTTGCAAGGGTTATGAGACTCAGGATATGCACTCTGTCCGAAGAGGTCAGTTGCCTCTAGAATTTCATTGTTATGCGATTTGGTGGTGTTGAAATTATATATGAAGCCATGATGTGGAAAAGTATGAAAGGAGATTCAGGAAAAAAAAAAGAAAGCTAAAGGGTAAAAAATGCTCTGTGAAGTATAAGAAGTAACCATATTTTGATAAGAATGTTACTAGTATTTAATATTTTATTATGTGTACAATGTTTAACAATCTTTCTGCCCACTTTTGGTTGAAGTTCAGATATTTGGATTCGTCGATGTTGAGAAGAGTGGAAGAATTACGTTCAAGCAGGTACACTATCCCATGTTTTTCTCTGTGCATTCAAATATGCATTTGTTCATACTTTTATGGAGAAGCAACATTGCTGTGCATTTACGGTAACAATGATGTGGCCAGTATTTTGATCATGGTGATTACAATAAGAGACGGTAGAATGATGATATTCGTTTTAGACATCTTGGCACCAAATTCTTCTAGCTCATACTTTATTGCCTAATCTACGACTGTATCACTATTTGCAGTTCTTATATGGGTCAGCTCATGTAATGAAGCTACCGTTGTTCAGGCGTGCCTGTGAGTCAGCCTTTAATGAATGTCGTAGCGGCAGAGATGATCACATTTTGCAACAAGAAGTATCTTCACTTTCTATTGCCTATTTTGGTAGACAATTTTGCTCCTCTTACTCTTCACTGATGGGTTTGGTTTTTTATTTGTTTCATCAGTTTGGAGATGCCATTAAGTATGCAATTCCAGACATAGTAGACGAGGAGGTAACATATCAAACCAAATTGTAATTTATTTTATTGAGACTTAAATAATTATCAAACCAAGATCTTAGAGTTATTAATTACAGGTGCGCGAAATCTTTAATATATTTGATTCGGATGGTGATGGGAGGATCAGCAAAGATGGTTTTATGTCATGCATGAGAAGAAACCCTTTGCTGATAGCAGTTTTCTTGCCATGTTTGGTGTACAATAACTCATTAGAAGCTGGTGATAAGACATTGGAAGAGATCGTCTGAAAATCTGGGTTGCGATTGCTGTAACCAACCCACCAATAGTTTTGAATTTATGGAGAGGAGGGAGGGGGAAGAAGATTGGAGAGGAGTGAGTGTTTTTGGCCTTATAACTCCCTCACAGATTAATTTTGATGTCTGCCAGATTGACTAATTTATGGTTTCAAAAAAAAAAGATTGACTAATTTATTTGTATTTTATATATTAATGTGCCCAAAAAACAGTAGAGGTGTGGTGGGAAACGAATTTGTGGCATTTGCAATGTAAAGTAACAGCAAAAAAGGGAAATTTGTTTGCTTCTCTCCCATTATCTGGAAAAGTATGCAATGTAAAAACAGTCTATTTTCAGAAAAAACAAGTTATACAGATCAAACAGAACCTGCAGGTTTGATGAGAATGGCTCCTTGTGCAGACAATATGGATCTGTCATGGTGGAGGGGTAAGGCCCCATACATAAAGATCAGCTACTAGATTGAATATAAAATGTCATTAATTAAGATCAGCTACTAGAGCTTCCACAATACATGATGGAGGGGTAAGGCCCCATACATAAAGACCTGAGTTAGAATGTGAAGTTCTGGCTAAGGTAGGAGCTACGACATTCGCAGATCTGTTGACATAAACAACTATAACTTCCTGCATAGAGTTCAGTAATTCACGATAATCTTTAAGCACTTCCCCGAGACCAGATCGCATACATTCATTGGAGTTAATTGTTCGTACTGCTAGAAAGCAATTTGATTCGACAACAAATTTGATTTTCCCTCGGTCCTTAATCCATCCCAACGCCTCACGGATAGCTAAAGCTTCTAGCAGCCCAGGTTCCGTGATGTGGGCAATTCTCCTCGCATATCGTCCAACAAACTTACCTTTAGAATCACGCATAGTAGCACTACATGCACCTCCAAATGAGAACACTGCCGCATCCACATTCATTTTAGTCCAGCCTTCATCTGGCTTTGACCACCTGCATCGAACATTGGTGAGAGGCCTAGGAGTAGCGACGTCAACACTGTTGGATTTAACATTCTCCCAAGCAAGGAACTGATTCACAGCTTCAGAAACCACATCCCTTGTGTGTTGCACATTGTTCCATACCACATTATTCATGTTCTTCCATATGCCCCAGCACACTACAGAAATCAGTCCCCATTTTTGCCTATCAACATTCTGTTGGATCAAAGGTGATCAACATAGAGTCCCGGACTTAGTTTTGATAATGAGAAACATTTTAAAATGATAAAGATTGATTTTATAGGAGAAAAGTTGGAATCTGGGAAAATTAATGTGGGTTAAAAATGGAGATAACGCACGTTATTCATGGAATGTCCAGGTGAAGAATAACGTACGTTAAGTTTAGGGTAACACACGTTAATTGGATTAACGTACGTTATTTAGGATAATAACGGACATTAACCTTTCGGGAAGCTTTTTCAAAAGTAAGACTTTTTATTTCCACAACGGTTATATTCGATTCCAACGGTCATGTACGCTCCTGAAGGCTATAAATAGATAGAAAACTCAGAGGAATTAATCAACACAACTTCAGAAACATTCCAGCAATCTTAGTTTTTCATTCTTGTCATATTTGGCTTGATTTTTGAGTTATTAAGCTTTGTAGAAGCTAATTCTGAGTGTTAGTAAGTTCGTTGGAACTTGTAGATCACAGAATTGTGAGTGTGTGTTGTAAATCTTTTGTGGAAAGATTATTGTAAAGAGTTCTCACTTAGCTCGAAAGTGAATATTAGTGAAATTGTTGAAAATCCTTAGTAGAGGTACTGAGGTAGTGGAGTAGGAAAGTTTAGTTCCGAACCACTCTAAATCGTTGTGTTAGTTGTCTCTTAATTTCTTTCAAACACCTTCGTTCAATCCGAAATTCCGTACGAAAAGTCGAAAAAGAGGGAAATACGATTCAACCCCCTTTCTCATATTTCCTACACATTCTTTAGTAGAATTTGCAGCCACTCTCTTCCATTGCTGACATCCCTAAGAAACCATCCCAGCCCCGAAATCCTCCAACATTCCTGAGGAAAAGTGCATGTATTAAAGGCATGTAGCACAGTTTCCTCTTTGGCATTACACACTGGGCAGCGATATGGTGCATCACCCCTCGTTGTTGAAGTCTCGATTACGTAGGAACACATTCAGATACTACTCTCCACATAAGATTAAGCATCTTCGGCATAGTCTGGATACCCCATATATCCCCCCAAACTGATTCCTATGCCACCCTTGGAGGCATCTCCTCAACCTGTTGTGTTAGCCTGTAACCACTTTTCACCGAATAAGAGCCATGACGCTCCATCAGCCAGTACCATTCATCAGAAACCCTTTTGGTACTTAGGGGAATAGATAGAATTAATTTAGCATCACTCTCATTAAACTTCTGGGATACTAACTCTTCATTCCATGTTCTTGAGTCAGAAGCAATAAGGTCAAAAACCTTCATGTCCTTATCTTCCTGGTAAAAAGGGGTAGAAACCTGGCCATTTTCCAACGAGGTTAGCCACGGTGCTGTCCAAACATTAACCTCCGCTCCATTTCCGATCCTCACTCTACTCCCATGCAACAATATATTTCTTGACTTCCAGATACTCTGCCATATCCAACTTCGATTCCCACTCAAAGATGAGTTGAGAAAATTTCCATCAAGAAAGTAGCGAGCCTTTATAACTCGAGCCATCAAGCTCTGTGATTCAGTCATAAGTCGCCATCCTTGTTTAGCCAACATTGCTAGGTTGAAGTAGAGTAAAAACCTGAAACCCATTCCACGATATGTTTATGTTTACACATACGAGCCCACGACATCCACCTAACACCGTCCCAGTAGAAGTTGTTCATCATCTTTTCCAGGTCCTGGCAGATAGTCTTTGGCAAGAGATAGAGGCTCATCATATATGTCGGTAAAGCTTGAGCCACAATTTTTAGGAGAACCCCCTTCCCTGCTCTAGAGAGTTTGGCTCCATTCCATGCCTTTATCCTGGACTGCAGTTTGTCCTTTAGAGAGCCAAATACATCAATATTGCATCTGCCTATCAGCAGAGGAATGCCAAGATACTTACTCACTCCCTGGTCCTCCTTCACATTCAACATATTGCACAATGATTCTCGAAGATCCTGCTCAACATTCTGGCTAAAGAGAATAGATGATTTTGGAAAGCTAACCTCCTGACCTGAGGCATGCCTATAAATATCAAGTAGAGACCTGATCTCTTCGCATTCTGTCGGAGTTGCCCTAAAAAAAGAAGAGAATCATCTGCAAATAGCAGATGGGTGATCGTAGGAGCTTACGGTGCAACATGGAAGCCATGGAGAGAACCATTTAATTCCTTCTTCTTAATTAGGCAAGATAGTCCTTCCGCTGCAATAAGGAATAGGTAAGGTGATAGAGGATCACCTTGTTGAAGACCTCTACTTGGAGTTACTGGCCCAACCATCGTGTTACCTACAACCACCATATAAGAAACCGAACGGATACACATCATAATCCAGTTGATCCAACGAGGATGAAATCCCAGTGCATTCATCATGGCCTCCAAATAAGGCCATTCGAGCTTATCGTAAGCCTTCGCAATATCAATCTTGAGTGTCGCATGTTTGGATTTGCCCCTTCACATTCCTTTCATATAGTGTATGATCTCATTTGCGATAATCACATTGTCCGTTATGAGCCTCCCTTGGATGAAAGCACTCTGGTTTGCAGATACAACCCCATAGAGGCAGTCTTTGAGCCTGTTCGCCAATATTTTTGTAGCAAATTTATAAACCACTCTGCACAAGGATATTGGGCAAAAATCTGTGATGGAGGATGGGTTTTGCTTCTTCGGTATCAATACGATGGTCGTATTATTCATCTCTACGGGTATGACCCCTTCCTCCAACCATGTTAGGCAAGCTGTAATCACATCATGCCCTATAATATTCCAGTAAGTCTGGTAAAATCCCGGATTGAAGCCATCATCTCCTGCTGACTTGTCTTTGTGCATTGAGAACACCGCATTACAGACTTCTTCCACGGTAAAAGGGGCAAGCAAGTTCTCATTCTGCTCGGTAGATACCTTCTTCTCCACACAGCTAAGGACTTGATCAAACTCAACAGGCTGCTGCTGGAAGAGGTTAGAAAAATAATTGTGAATATGACTTTCAAGGCCATTACCTGGCTGGAGAAGAACTCCATTTTCGTCTTGCAAAGCTGTGATAACATTCTTCCGGCGTCTTCTATTAGCAACTTTATGGAACGCCTTAGTGTTCAGTCACCGGATTTGAGCCAGAATAGTTTTGCCCGCTGCCGCCAAAAATCTTCTTCTTGTTTCAGTAGTTTGGCCAACTCAGTTTCAGTGTCCCCCAGCTCCTTGATTTCCCAAGCCTCAAGCATCCCTTCACTCTTGCAATCTTCAGCTTTTGTATTTTTATATGGTGTTTGAGTTTTTCACCACCACCCGACCCCATGTTTCTAGTGCCTCTCCACAACAATTTAAGCGTCCTTGAAGTTCCTGGCCTTCCGTTAATTCCCAGCTTGATTTAACAATCTGGATGCATTCGGGTTCACTGATCCAGGAGTTCTCAAACCGAAACCGATATGGGATCTAATTGGGATATATTTACGTGGTTCCAGTAGAATGGGGATATGATTAGAGGACATAGAATGAGGAACATGCACTACTCTAGACTGGTTAAACTAATCAATCCAGCCTTCCGACGCAACTACCTGGTCTAGCCTCTCTTGTACCTATGTCGAAGAGCTTCTTCCTTTCTCCCAAGTGTATTAACAACCTACAAACCCCAAGTCTCTCAGGTTACATTCTTCCAACGTCTCACGAAACCGATTACAATGGTATTGCAGGTGAGGAATCCGACCGCGCTTCTCCGAAGTGGAAAGTAATTCATTAAAGTCACCAATTATAACCCATGACAAGATATATTGTAGTGCAAGAGCTCGCAGAAGCCTACATGAGTTTTGACGTTTACCCATGTCTGCATACCCGTAAAAACCGATGAGTCAATAGGGATGTTCATGGTCCAGTGTAACAATAGCATCAATGTGATGATCAGAATGGCTTTTAATGGTTACTTGGATATGGTCTTTCCAAAATAATGTTAAGCCACCACTATGGCCGCATCTGTTCACAATGCACGATCTCGAATACCGAATTTTATCCTTTATTGCTAACATCTGTTCAGCTTCACATATAGTTTCAGACAAAAAAATAAAATATGGTCTTAATCACGGATTAAGTCTGTTAAGGAACGAATTGCCCTAGGGTTGGCCATCCCCCGACAATTCTAGCTTAAGCAACTCATTGGTTGCGACGGGTCTGCATAGCAGAGCCTGCCAAAAAATCGTTTTTTAGACGTAGACCATCTGCTTTAGAAGAGTCTAAATCAATATTTGAGCTAGGGTTGTTGCATTGAGTCACTGTTACCGTTCTTTTCCTTTTGGTATCAGAAAATTCCACGTCGTCATTTGACTCATCCATGTGTCCAGAATTGGAAAGATCATGTCCAGCCCTTATTTCCACGTTATTTCCTTTCTGCATGCATGTATCATGCACGTTCCCATGTTTAGGGTCTAATCCCTTTGATTGCTAACCAAGATCACCACTACCATTTTTTATCCCGTGATTCTCGCAACCATAATTGTCCATTACTAAAACTATCGCACCATTACCCTTCTCTGACTGTGCAGCTGTTCCAGCCTTCGGAGAAATCAGAAACAGGCTATTGATAAGCCATTGTGGCTGCCCTGGTGCGCGTCCACTCCTCCTACTTAAAGCACGCAACTCCAGACCAAACTTTCTCGTTGCCACCCCATCATCCTTTTCATAGTTAAGAGGACAGAATCTTTCTCCATAGCCGATAATACCACATCAGAAACAGAAAGTCGTTATTCATTCATATTTTAGCTGCACTCAGTGTGTTGGACCCTCCTTCATTCTTATACATAATTTGTCTTTCAATGGCTTACATATATCCAAATGCACTCTAACTCTGATATAATGACTTGAAGAACCAGTGAAGTTGTTCGGGTCATTCTCGACAAATTCTCCCAGTTTCATAGCAATCCCTTTTGCCACTGTTTCTGACATGAATCCCACTGGAACTTAATGCACATGTACCCACAAGACTAACCATATTCAGGTCAGTTCCAGGAGAAACCCGTTCGTAAATCAGGAGATAATTGACGTAAGCCCATGGTCCTCCTTTGGTAATCCGTCGAATATCGGCCTCGTGGCCAAAATGGAAGAGAAAGAGTTGCGGGGTACTTCATTGATCGCCACTCCCTGTCCCGACCTCCAGTTATCTACCATAGTCTGACTCATCTCCTTCAATCAGACAAATCGCTCAGTTAGGAATCTACCCAGAAGAGCATGTGATAGATCCCAACAAGTTGGCGAGAGAGATTCAGGATGGAAGGTGACATCGGCCTCTGGACCATCTGGGTCTTCAATGGTAAACTGAGCAACCCCCTTAGCAACATTGTCAACGTCCATCAGCAAGAGTAAGAATAGAAGGAAAAGAAGAAGGGAAAGAAGAAGAAGGGAAAGAAGAAGAAGGAACAAGCTCTTAACTTGGAGGCAAGGAAGTAATTGGTTATAGATTTATTTAATCACACATATTAAACAAATTTATTATTTAAATGTATCGACTTAAATGGATTGTTTATAATAATAAACTGGAAGTTTGTACTATTCATCTATCTGCAACACCCCTGACTAGTCCAAAAAACAGAAACACATTTATAGATTCAAAAAATTAGAAATATGTCATATTTTTCTTAAAGTATGAGAATATCCATCATAATATTTATTTATATTAATATACTAATAATACATTTTTTTAGATATGACTAATATAAGGAACAAGTATATGAGATGCCCTCTAAAAAGAGT
Organism: Breynia disticha f. nivosa; assembly: GCA_948193385.1. NCBI lineage: Eukaryota > Viridiplantae > Streptophyta > Magnoliopsida > Malpighiales > Phyllanthaceae > Breynia > Breynia disticha. Next base: position 2,257 of record CANYCX011763006.1, on the reverse strand, counting down.
TATTTTCCTCTTATATGATCACAAAATAAATCTGCCTTTAATAAAATTTTTTTAAACCTTTACCAGTAATACTATTCATATATATAGTTTATATTCAGCCTCTTTTTGACACATTCTCTCTCTCTCTCCTTTTTTTTTCTATTTTCTTACGTCTCATTCTTCTTCTCCTCTGTTTCATTTTTTCAATTATTCACTCCCATGATTCTCTACAAAGGACTTCATCCCACTTCCTCCTCTTCATCCTCTTTTCTGGTAACGTCAAATCTTCACCTGCTTTCTTCCTAACAATCTTGTTCTTTTTTTTTTCTTAATTAAGGTTTAGGCATGGAGTGTTGTTATGATTTGAACTATCTTGTTAACAACTTAACCTATCATATACAGGGAACAGCTCGTGGCCTGAGCTGGTAGGAGTGAAGGGAAAAGTGACGGCAAGAATAGTGGTTAGAGAAAATCTGAAGGGTAGTATGCAAATCATGAAGGAAGGAATGATGGTGACTATGGACTACTGTTACGATAGGGTTCGAATTTGGGTTGATAATCATGATATCGTGAAGCAGACTCCTCAAATCGGTTAAAGTTATCGTCAAGCTGCGAGGATGATGAACAAAATGCACGTGTCGTTCAATTTCTTCCCTCATACAATATGAAAGAGCTAGTTATATGCAGTAGCGATAAATTTTATGATTTTACACGTCGTGGTCAGATAGTGATAAAAGGAAAATTTAATTATGATTAGAAAGATGCGCGGTCAAGTTTCGATTATTAATTATGGAGGTGTTGATTTCTTTTGATTGGACGATTGGTGGAGAAGATTATTGTGTGTTTTGAGGTTTGATTCGATTAATCATTTTGTTTGTCAATTTTTGGTCGACTTTATGTGTGCATTCAATTTGACGGCAATATATATTACTCATTTGGGGAATTAGGGTTTGACTATTTTTTTTATAAATTTTTTGTTAATATTTTGTTAAGTTTATATTGTTTACTACAAGTTGACCATAAGATAACAACTCATAGAAAAAATGTAAAAAACTTGACGGCACTACGTGTTACTGATATGAGAATTAGGGTTTCAATGTTTTTTTTGTAAGTTTTTTACTAACATTTTGTCAACTTGTTGTCAACTTTATATTTTCTACTATAAGTTGACCACAAGATGACAACTCATAAAATGTAAAAAAAATTGGCGGCGATATGCGTTACTGATATGAGAATTAGGGTTTCACTGTTTGTTTTTTGTAAATTTTTTATTAATATTTTGTCAACTTCTTATCAACTTTATTTGTCTACTACAAATTGACCACAAGGTAACAACTCATAAAAATGTAAAAAATATATATTTAAATGAGAACAATAGAAAAAAATGAGAACAATAGGAATCAATCCTTGAACCTTTTATAAACTAAATTTTTTTTTTAACCTTTCAACTTATAATTCGTAGCTTGTTTGTTGTTGAATAATGTGTTTCGATGAGATTTTTTGGTTTGAGAATGGATGTGTTGGAGAGGTTTTATGTTTCTAAGTTTGGAATGTTTTTGAATTGGAAAGATTTTATAGAGAATCTTGCCTGATTTTATCTATATATAATGTTACAATATAGAGAATAGAATCATTAAAGCTGACATTATTGGAATTTGTTTCCTAAGATTATATATATGAAAATTGGTATTTTAAAAATTGTATGTGTAATTTGACCTAATACAAGTTTACAAGTGTAAAAATATTCATTGTGATAATTCTGTGAATTCTTTCTGATTTAATACAATATTAATTACATTTTTTTCTCACAATTAAATTTTCTTTCTTTTTTAATTCAGTCTCTAATTATAAATTTATTTTCTCTGTCATCTTTTTTTCATATTGGTTTACATCTTTTCTTTCAAAACAAAGCGACAATTAAGTAGTGTTCGAATATATTCATTCATGTTTATGTATGTATTTTATATATTTTTACAACTTTGTTCCGAAACATTAATTGACATAAATGAACATCATTTCATAATTGATGTTTAAAACAGATGCTGGAAATAGTCTGTTTAACTTTTTTAATTCTGGTTAAAAAAAAAACTTTTTTAATTCAGTCCACCAAGTCCCAAATAGGCAACCATTATCTAGAGAAAATTCAAATCACAAAATGGAAGTAAAAAAATGGAGAAATTAATTACAAACGAAATAAAAGAAAATTCAATTTGCAGATGAGGAAATAAATTTGCTAAAGCACGAAATTCTTAAACGATGTGACATCAATCTCAACCAA
>CANYCX011762945.1:0-20525 GCA_948193385.1 Breynia disticha f. nivosa | reverse complement strand
TCCTAGGAGTGATACAATGGTAATAGGAGAAATACCACTATTACAGGCTCTAGGTGGACAACTTCTTACCCAGGGACTTGAAAACCCTTATTCACTTCGCGATAAACAGAGACTTTCCAATAGCCCGCAGGTCAAAGCCTTTTTTGGGGTCCAAGGGAGTCACCCCCTACTACCCAATTCCTGTCTCCGGAACTACGGAGATAGGTGACTTTCTGCGATGGCCCTCCACCTCGTTGGGAAAAGTGAAAGGAAATAACAAGCCCTAAACTAAATACCAACTAGCAGCTTATCAACCACCGAACACAGACTCATGTTGGCGATGCCATGGTCAAGTAAGAGGACGCTATCTTGTTACTGGTCTCCGGTCACTCAACTAATCTACTTTCAAAGTCTTGCCTCACCTCTGGTCTCGACACCCGGGTCAGCCTATTTTATAGCCTGGTCGTATCTTTGGTCCATTTCTTTACTTCACCTCCGGCTAAGAATTTCATTGCCTTTTTTTTTTCGGTTGAAAAATCTGTTTTAGAACGTGATGGTACCTCGACCCTGTCCCCTGACAGCCGCTAAAAAGAGAATGTGTCCTACAGTCTAAGTTAGGATTAATGATAGCACGATTACCATATTAGGTGAAAATTTGTGAAAGATCAATCTCCATACCTCTCCTTCTCTTCAAAGATAGGGAACTCCAAGCCCATCAACACACATTCGTTCAAACGTACCTTTCCATTTCAACGAAATCTTTTAATTGTGCTTATGGCACTCTTTCTTTCTTAACGCCTTTTGCTTTAGCTCTTAGGGTCCATCTGCTCTATTTATTGCTATAGCTTTTGGGGAATAAAGTCTTGCCAAAGATAAAAAGTATAGCTTAGAGGCCCTTCGCCCTATTGTTCTAGCTAGCTTTAGGGCCCCTCGTCCACAAGGATAGAAAAGAGAAAGAGCAGCCGAATGCCCCATCTCCTACGGATCAAAGCTAGGCCCCAAAAAAGAAGGAAAGGTAGGCAGGTTCAACAAAAGCTGCAAACTAGGGCTCGGAAAACTCGTGCAATCTACAGAAGAAAGAGTCAAAAAAACCTAATGGATCGAATCTATTCGTGGAATTAGAAGAGGGGCTATCTAATTAAAGAAGACGCTCTAGAAACTTCTAACTTCATCCAATCGACTTCCTTGTTGGCTTCCTATCGCCTGTTATCGCCAGCCTGGAATGAAAGGGAGGGCATCAACTAGCCTACCAGAACTGCTTTGCTTAACACACATATAGTTCAGTTCCCTCAATTCATCACCAACATGCTTTATTCCAATCTCGAGGGACTGAACCCGCTCCTCTTCCTCACGAATAATATATTACCCTACTTCACCAAGAGGGGGAACGAGGGGATCGTATCAGAGAAATACATGCTGAAATCGCGATGAAATTTCAGCACTATTTCGAGATAGAGCGGCCACAGCTGCCGCAGTGGAGAGGGGGAGGAAGAAAAGAAATCAAACTCCTGCAAGAGGTACGAAGTGACTCGACCGAACAAGCAAGGGGGAGGAGCGCTTGAAATTGGAATTTTTAGGCACGAGATAGCCCTCAAAAGGATAAATTGAGAATAGAAGCTTTACGTCACCGATTCGTTAGTAAACTGGGACACGTTTAGCATGGGTAAAGGTCGGTGAGAAAGTGATGATTTGAGGCCTGAATTCCACCTAGTCCGGCAGGGGAAGCTTATGGCTTTGGTCTTCTTAATTCAGTCAGTTTCTTTCTTATTTCTTCCGTCTAGGGAAAGCCAGCCCTTTTCCACTATACGAAAGGAACGAAAGCTTAAGAAGAGCAGCTGTGGTAAGGAATTGGATTGAGAAGCTCCGCCCAGTAGTGCTCTACAGTAGTGTCTTGCGGGGTCGGAGATCATCAAAAAAGAAAGACTCCAATGCTTTTCTGGTGTTTAATGAATTGTAGATAGGAAACCTAAATGCCACAGCTGACTCATAAGAAAGTCATGGGATACCCTGACCTCGTCAACGAGACAGGAAAAGGCAAGAGGCTTTGAGCGCGGGACAAGGTAAGCTTTCTCTTATTGCACGCCTACCTTTCTTTGTAAGGGGTTTTGGGATGAGGATAATTAGTTTGTAATTAGCACTAAGGCAGTGGAAGCAGAATCCGTTGATGAATGCTTATATGCTTATATATAATAAAAAAAAGTCAAAACTAGGATAAGGTTTTGTAGAATAGGTAGGGCACGGCTCTTCTCTCAAATAATCCTATCATCTATGTCTTCGTCCGAGTGGATTTCCCATGGTATGAAAAGTCGGGAATATCTATATTTACATAAAAGAATTTGTGGACGGATGCCCTTGATCAGGAAGTCGAACATATGCCCGTATAGGTAAAATACAATACGTCGATCATACTAAAATACAGGACGGACTAGAAGGGACCTAAGCAGTCCTTGATTGGGAGATTTCATCCCTTCAATAGCAGCCCTTGTACTGATTTTAAGCTCTTCACTGGCGTCTTTGTATGTCTCAACTTGACCTCTTATTGCCGGTTATAGGCTTGGTTGTCGGGCCGGCAGTTCAAAAATGTTTCGGATACAGCCCCAACACGTCTTTCGTCTAATCGGGAGAAAAAAGGAAAAAGGCGTTATTGCTGTGCTTCCCTTCCCAGTCACCATTCCGACAGGGAATGAAGCGAGGTAGATCTAAGAAGCTTGAAACTAGGCAGCAAAATAAGGAAGAGTGGCTTACCGCAGGCTTTTCAAAACAAATACTTCAAGAGATATCGGCTAAACGAAAAGGGGATTTGTGCTTTCCTCTTAAAGTAGGGGTTGGACCAAGAAGATAGGTCACAAGTGGCCTTACTCTCTTTGTTTCGGAATGAGGATGGGAAGGCCTTCCACTCCAATAAATGATAGGACAGCTTTTGGTGCCCTACTCTCGCGGAACGGAAGGAAAGCCACAGAATAAAGTTTGCTACTAGAAAGGAAAGAAAGAGAGGGAGACAGAGAAGGGATCCTAACGCATTCCCATAGTGATCTTCACCTAGAGACAAGACTATGTCACAAGATAAGACAATAAAATAATACAAAAAAGAAGATAGTCTGATAGATAGGAGAAAGAGAGGAGTCTAGAGCAACTACAGGAAACTATTAGACGTTACGCTCCTACCTATAGATAGGAGGAACTTCCCTGACTCTCTGTCTCTGCATCCTGACCGCTTCTTGCTATGGGACTAAGGGGAGTGCCCGCATCTTGCTGTGAACTAGAATCTCCTACTCACATTTTGAGATTCCTCCGTGCTTATCCCCTAATGTGTCGTCCTCCATGAATGTGGCACCTGTCTTGAAGAGGGTGATGAAAAACCATTAAATTAAGGCTCTCACCGGAGCCCAGGGGCAACACTTACATAAGCCACTGTCAACCACTGTAATAAGAGCAATGGGATACACGACAACGAGCGAATCTCTTTCCCACCCGAAGCTTTAACTGAACCTCTATACCCGACAGAGGAATGACAGCGGGAATGGACCTTAGCAACCCCCTTCTCCTTCCATTGCAAATACGTATATAGATGGAAATGGTTCCCTTCCTTGAGCAGGAATGCATGAGTTGTTAATCCGTATATGAGTCCCCTCACTTCCTCATGTAAGTCAATGTTTCCCCCTCTAGGAGGATAAATCTCTTTCTCATAACTTCGCAAGCCTACCTGACATTCCCTTCTATCATTCGTTCCTGGATAGCTGTGGTGTTCCAAGAGACATATGGAAGATTTCGAAGCCTGCTCTGTGATGGGAGGTGAGGCTGTTCAAGGAAGTATCCTTGGGGAAGGCAGGGCAGTCAAGCGGGCTTAAGAGAGATTGAGATTCTATTCTTGGGGAAGGGAAGTTGTTACGAGCAGCCTGACTTGTAGCTTGATAAAGGGCGGATGGAAGGATAGCTGGAAATTGAATTCCACTTAGAATTCTAAGGAAAAAAGTCTCAGTATCTAATGAACCGAACGCTTCAGCCGTGGAACAAAGTAACTGCTGGACCAATGTGTTTGTGCCAAATCAAAAGGAAATGACAATTGTCTCAGGAGCAATCCCTTTCAGTTCAAATTCCGAGCTTGCACAGCACAGGGTATATCCCACTTAAGGGAATGGGGGGCAAGAAAGAATAGATTAGAAGCCCCTTGAAGTTTCCTTTATCTATCCTTTATTTGTGAATCCCAAGTGGGAGTCAAATAGGAGAATATGAGAACACTTGAGAGTCTTTCTATTACTTCCTTGCTTACCTGGCTCACTTCGAAACAAAGAGAAGTAGTTTATTTGCTTGCTTAGCTCGAAGATGCCAACTTCGTTCACTTACGTCTCTCGTTTACTTGTTAGCTAGCCCTATTCCTCACCTTTGCTTTGAGGGTATCTAAATATACAGTGGTGTGCTCGTTAGAGGATGCTTTTTTAGTTAGCTAAGCGACTACCTTAGTTGAAGGTGGGAGAGCAGCAAAGTCTCTTATCTTCCCCAAGAAGGCAGAAATCGAGATGTGAGAAAAAGAATAGCTATTCACTCTCCAAAGCCCTAAAAATGCTTTCTAGCAGATGTGAAGAGAGGATTGTTGACAATTCAATAAGCACTGCAATACCCTCTTACGGAATGATCTCGGTGTTCTCGCTATGTCGTCAATCTCAGTATACGGAAATGGTCTGACCAAGAGGCATCGATCTGGAGTGGGTCTTGCATTGCCGGATGACAGGAGCCCTTCACCTCCACTCTTCAATTATATCCATACCAGGTGAACACAGATGATCGACCTTCAGTGCCTGGTCAACCATTAAAGAAGAGAAGAGGAGCGGAACAATGAGAAGGAGTTCGTAGCCCTCCAACCAGAACTAATCAACCCGCCTCTTCAACATCTCCATTTCCCATTCCATCTCTGGGATCCAATGCTTCTTCACCGGGCCCGCCCGATCCCATTCCAATGCCTAGCCCGAAAGCATGGAATCACCATCATTCTCCATATGACCCGATAGCAACACCAGGATCCCAATCCAAGTATTTCCTCTCTCCTGGCAAAGAAAGGAGGGGAGAACCCCGGTATCTATCTACTGGTCACCAAAATGAAAGCTCCTGCCCTCAAATGCTTCCCAACGAGAGAAGCTAAGGGAGCGCCGTTAAGGCCGGTTGTCCAATCAACGGAAATGTGTAGAGCCTTGACATGACCAGTTCCTTCTGGAGGTACTGAGCCCAAAGCTGGATCTAATGTCTTCTGTTCCAGGATCAAATGCTTGGGAGGCAGCCTCTGCATCTGCATTTCCATTCCCAGGGAGCTCAAAGCAATCAAGTGAATCCTTGCCATCAGGACCAATCCCTAGCGCCCAAGCAACGGCAGCTAAGAACCTTTATTCGAGACCATTAGTAGGTAGCACGTCGAGGTTCCAAGCCGAACCAAAGCAATCTATTTATCCGAACCAACTAGCGATCAAATACCAGCCAAGGATTCCACTCTCTCTCCACCTGAATCGATGGTTTAAATATCTTAGTAAGATATATCGGTTCAGCCAGCTAGCTGCATGCCGTATCGGGAAGCGCTGATTCATTCCCCCGATTGTGGAATTTCGACATGTTTGTGGTGAACGAGGAGCGGACCTACGTCTAGAAGAGAATACCGGCTAGGGTGTGAGCACTTTTATACTACGGAAATAACAGGCATACCAACTTGATCGTTACCGGTCATCAATTCAACCTCTCGTACGAGTAGGAGTGCTTGGTCTTCTACTTGAGCGATGGGCTAGAAGCCCGAGCGATACCTTATATATATAATTCTAATAATCTAGAATGAAAAAATCCCGGGGTATGTATGGATCCGTGATCCTAATATGAATGGAGGAAGTGTGCCTAATAGGTAGGAATGGCAGGGTTAACAGCAATGGCTGGTTAAAGAGTCTTTGATGCAAAAAAAGTGCTTCTCCTCAGAAGATGAGTGGAGGAAGAATGAATGGATTGGTTGATGCACAACCGTATTCAACCTCTGATCGCTCCTCTGTGTAAGGAGTGTTCGATTCTTATCTTTGTGGGAGTTACTCTGATAATGAACGGAATGATGTTTACTCATTGAGCACTCCCGGATGTAACACATATGCCTTCTCGTAGAGCACTCCCAGAAGCGACCCTGAAGCCTGATCGTGCTTGGAAAAGGCATTTCATTGACCGAACCCGACCCATCCCATCGAGAGTGCGAACTGCGCTTTATTCGCTTCATAGCTGGCTTTGCATAGGAACCTCTGATTGAGCCCGCGGAGTCGCCTTACTGCTTGAGTGAGTAAGCATTCCAGATTGTTGAGCTTGGCTCACTTCAGCTTCAGAGCTGGCTATTGCTTGCTTAGAGGAGGAAGCAGGCGTTGGTACAGAAGCGGCATATGGTGCTTCCCGCAATGGAGCTAGCACCCTTAGATTCCTCTCTATACCCAAGAAGATTGGAAACACTCTGTGGAACTGAAAGTGGCGTATTGGAGACTGCACAGCAAGTGGCGTAGTGGAGTGAGCGAGCATCTTATTTGCCCAAGAAGATGGATGGGATAGAGGAAGCTTCCTATTCTCTGTAAACAGAAAGGGAAGTTGTGCCCAATGACTGGAATAAGCTAGTACCATAGATTATTAGCTATGGACTACTCCTTAAGCTAGAGGAGACTTGTTTGTCTGGGAAAAAGAGTCATTCTAGACCCGATTGGAAAGATTGAATTGAAAGCAAGAACATAGACCTGACGAGAAAGACCCACATTTCTAATATTAACTTATGATAATCAAAGGGAGTCGTGGTTACGGGTAAGGTTAGGAAGGGCGGGAAGGACTTCCTTACTAGAAGAGGATGGTAAAGCCATATGTGAAGCTGAGGCAAAGACATTTTCTCTTGAAGATTTAGCGGAAATAAAAGTCTAAAGTGCCTTACTGTGCGAAAACGCATATTTTACTCTCTGGCCAAGTCTGGAGATAGACCAGGAAAGACATCTTCAAACCTGCCCGCTGACACTAGTACTGAAGACTTACTTGAAAGTGGTACTGGCTAGTGGACTGATGGAGATGGAAATGTCTTCCTCGCGGGATGTGAGACTTAAAGAAGCAGGGGATTACTTATGTCTGGAAATAGCATAGTAGAAGTGCGTCCAGAAGGATATTACAGAAGGAGCGAAAGAAGCTCGACTGATTAGAGAGGAGCGGAAGTCGATCCAAAACTGTCCTCGAAGTCTGCTGCCAACCTTGTTGCCTTAAAGAAAAGGTTTTTCGCTACTCCCTCGGTCCTTAACCTTAAAAGGATGGTCTAAAAGAGCTAAAAGAGTGGGATGCCTAAGGTAAGGGCTGGCACACGTTCTTTCCCGTCCCGCTATTCCTTGGTCGAGGAATACGGAATATCCGGTGTTACAACCGATTCTCCTATATTAGCTAGTCGAAGATGGTTCTGCATCCTATTCTAAGATAAGACGATAGTAAGGAAGTGAACGGTTGGTTCGAAGAGGGAAGTGGCTAACTAATAGAAAGCAAAAGTAAGCAGTAGATCGAGAGAATCTTGCAAGAGTGCTGACCTTGCTGACAATAAACCTGAGGCACCGAATACACACTTAGCTGGGTTGAGTCGACTTACGGAGTCTTTCGATTCTCAGATTGACGATGTGGCTTTCTGCGTCGAGAGACTTGGCGATCATATCGTCTACGTAGACTTCTATCTCCCGGTCCATCATGGAACTGTGTGGCCATCTGCTACCTGCCCATAGAAAGGGTTTTAAAAGGTACCCAATTGAATAGTGAATTATACCCGGGGAATCAATAAACACGCCCTGGCCTGCTTGGGTGGTTCTCATCCCTTTCAACCATGTCCAAGATTTCTTCTCAGTATCGTTCTGGAAACTCCTCACTGAGCCCGATGTCAAGATCGAGGGAAGAGCTTTCTTCTGTTTCGTCCTCTACCGACTTCCCTAGGAGAGAGATTTTTAGTGATAATATATGAAAGCAGTATAAATTAGTATCCCGTAGGGTTTAAAGGCATAACCTCAACGGGTGTTACCAGCTTGGGAGAGGGATGACCTCCCAGTCTCCTCCTACGCTCTGGGCATAGCAAGAGGAATCTATTCTTACCTCACTTGTTCTAAGAGTCTCATAAACCTTTGGACCATCTTCATTGACTGGAAGATTCTTTCAAACTAGGAAGGCTTCTTAGAGCTAGGCTAGTCATACGAGCTTGCTACGAGAGTGAAACGAGTAGAGGTCGTTGGAACGCTTTAACAAGGCCGTTACGGAGATGCGAACACCGCTGCTCGCGATCATAGGAGCTAATCGTCTCCTCTAGCAAAAGCGAGCGTAAGGGATTCAAGATCTCAAAAGCAGTATAGGTAGGGTGTCCCAATGTCAACTTGGTGTCGAGGGACACCCATCCTCACAACCGGATCTATCTGTTTCAACGTACCGTACTTTATATAGAATATATAGAGATGTTATCAAAACTTTCAATTCCCTGAAGACCGGGCTGCTCAAATGATGGCTCAGAGTCTGGCCGACCCACTTTGTTTGTTCCTTGGTTGGGATCTATCACTACTTTGTGAAGAGCTACCAAGCCTTGAGAACAGAGCGAGCCTTACAGCTTGAAAGGAACCTGAAAGATGGATCTTGAAACCTTGGGGAAAGATTGCTACCCCTTTCCAGCTCCAATTCCAATGCCCCCTGCTCTACCGCAATAGCTGCAATATAAAGCTCCTATTCGGGCTTCATCTCCCTCGGCTCTTCAATTCCAACAAGCTATTCAATATCAGCAGACACCTCAGGGGCAGCAATGGCTGCAGCGTAGGATTAGTCCCTTATGACTACGCCAATGCCAACGAGAATCCTGCTGTAGCTAGGTTTTTTCCTCAGCAGCAAATTCAGGTGCATCAACAGCAATTTAGCATAAGTGGCTAATCCTTCACAAAATATGGGAATCCTTCGAAACTTATTGCCTGATTACAATGCGCAACCGCCTGCGCCTTGAAACAATTCGAACAATTTGAAGTGTGAAATGAAAGAGGACGGCCCAAGTGTCTCTCCTCTCCGTTTCCCGAAATGAATGAAGTATATAACCAAACCGCCGACGCCGATACAATCATCAATTATGAACTAGAATTATCGGCGGATGCAGAGGTTCTTCGTGAGCGGATTAACCGCATAAGAGAAGATCCAAGGCTACTATCCTCTATCTATAAAGAGTACCTGGACCAGACAATCAATGGTTGTGCTTGAAGCCTTCTCCTACCTAGATATGGTACTTCAAGCAAGACGGGTTGAAACATCCCTATAGCATAGCTTGGTCCTGTCTTTTGTCTCTTTCATTCACTTCGACCCGCAACTTCCATGGATCGATCAGAGTGAAGGAGCTCCTCCCTACGTGACCTATCGTTCCAATCATGAGACTTTTCGTGTCACCCAAAATGGACTGGCCCTGTTTTACGAAGGTATGTAAATCTTGGAATTGTTTTATCTCGAACTCGCTGGCAAAAGTGACAGTGACGAAGTCAATTTCACTCCATAGAGGAACCCTCAAAAGATGGCAAAAAAGACGACTTTGAAGACCCTGTATTGCTTGTCTTTGTTGGCGGTGTACACTACTTTACTGAAAGCGAATAGTGCGCTACGCACCTTCGGGGGAAGGCAAGGAACCGATTGACCATTAGTAAGGTAAGGTTTTCTTTTAGGCCCTCGCCTACGGTGTTATAGCTACTGTTCCGGGGATGGGGATAAGGATAGGGGGTATAGAAAGACCATTACAATATCGTTATCTTATCTTTCAAACTTCCTAAAAGGCTTTGCTTTATAAAAGCCCTTATAGGTCTTTTTAAGTCTTCCTCCTCGGGGTCCTCGAGCTCTAATGTTTTCTTCAGGGCTGGCAGTCTTGCTCGCTGTTGGATTAGAAACTCTCTCTTTTTCGTCTTTGTGTATCTGATCTTTTTTGCTTTTACTGAACCTACCATAAAGTCAGATCTGTTCTTTACTTACTTTGGCGTACCTTGCTAAAGTCGGAATCTGTCCGACCTTGCAGAAGAAAGGGCCTGCTCCTTTGTTTGCGCCGGTTTACGCCGCTTGGGGGAACTCGCTTGCGCTTTAGGAATGGCTTCCAACTTTATGTATGGTTCGGCGCTTGCGGATTAGCGTTTGTTATCTAGAGGCATTACAAGAAAGCGAGCGGGGCAACTAGCTAGGGCCTTAGGCTTATTTAAATAAAGATTCCAGCTGGGCTAGTCAGACTAAGCGAGTCAAAGAAAGAAGACAGGATAAGAACCGTAACCCTGTGTCATAGGGTTGCAAAGGCACTATCGGGGAGAGGCTTTTGAGAGAGATATGGGTGAAGCGGATCCTTTAATTGACTATGCTAGGTGGCATAAAGAGTCTCTTTCTCAGTGCATTTTGTTCTTTAGGATTAAAACCCCTTCCTTCAGGCTGGGTCAGCTTGTTGAGCGGACTGAACTATGAACTCTAGAGCCAAAGGAGAGACAAAGGTCTCCTTTTTTGATTAAGCGGAATATGAAGTTAGTGGCATGTGCTTTTTTAATTTAAAGCACCTTTAGTCCGAGGTTTCTTGACAAATGAATGGTGATTGAAACTGTCCGCCCGTTCCACTTCTTCCAGCTAAACAAGGAGTAAGGAAAGGTCAGTAAGGAAGAGCTAGTCTTTCAAGGAAAGACAAGACAGAGTGCATCGATTAACCTCTTTGGGTTAGGGAAGGGTAAGATCTTCCTAGTCTGATAGAGTCTATTGCGCGCGTGAGAGCTTTCTATGCTTAGCGCTAGGAGTGGCACTTGCCTTCGTTAGGAGAGGGGTGAACGGAGTAAAGAAGAGTTGTACCGAAGACTTTCTATTAGCATACAATAAAGTGCAGTCCCGCGCTTTGGCTTAGTCACTCTCTCGTCGTTCCTGAGAGCGGATTAAAGGATGGAACAAGAAGAGTTGCGTAGTGTAACATAAATAAGACTTTTTCTAGGGCTTCCTCTAACAAGAGAAGAAGCCGTTAGCAGTTCAGGTTAGGGTTTAATACCTATTCTGATAGCAGAGTCGTGTTAAAACCTATAAGATAAGTACGGGCGATGACCTAGTCTTTCAAGACAGTCAACATCCGCAGTCAAGTGACCCGTTCAGTCTAAGGAGCGTAGAGCGTAGCTTATTACTATTGGGATAACCAATAATAATATTCCCTCTATCAATTCCTTTTTCATAAGGCCGAAAGATTTTCTAGATTCTTACTTCACTTCTTCTATCATATTCATATAGTAGTCTGACTCTTACTCTTACGCATGAGGTTTAGAAGCTAAATTGCACGAGCATTAGAGTAGCTAGGATTTGATACGAGTGAGACGAAGACTCGATGGTTCTTACAGACCAATCTCGACAAATAAGAGAAATTGGACAGTAACGAATACGATTTCATTCAATTCGAAATTCTTTGTCTCTCGACGGATAAGGTTTTTATTCCATTGTTGAAAATCGAAGTTGTGTAAGGCATATAGTTATCGATTGATAAGTGACTTCGTTTCCAAGCTTTTCCGTAAGTCAATCCAGTAGCACGGTCTCGGTCCTGCAAGCCAACGGTTGCCTACTTTCTTTCAAATAAGATCTGTCCCAGCGTGGTATTATTTTTAACCAAGACTCTTCCTTATAGAATTCCTTATAGAATATATATATATAAGTAAGAAATTTCTTCTTTTGATGTCGACATTCCAATGAATGAAAAGTAAAAAACCTGTAGATAAATGCTTGATACAGATGATGATAAGACTTTCCAATCAGTAGCAGCCCTCCATTCCGCTACTAATAACGTGAAGAAAATTGGACTGAATAGGGCTTACGGAACACCAACGGAATCCTTTCTTTAAACGATTTGACCCACAAAAAACTATTCAGCTTTTTCTGGTCTTCCAACTCTGCTAATCGCCAGGAATGGAAATACGGGCATCCTACGCATTTTCGTTTTTATTTCTATCTTTAGACAATCTCTGCAGATGAACCTTAATAGATCTCATAAAGGATTTTAGAAGCATGATACAAATGGCGAAGACTACTCATCTAAGGGCCCGTATGGCATACCACCAGTAGCGCCGATAGTTGGCATATTGGTCAATTTCGTGCTAGATGACTTAGATAGGGAGTTTCAATGCGTCTTTCATAGCTCGAGTGACAGCATTAACTATGCCAGGTATCTATTTGAAGCTATTATCTCTTTTAAAGATGAACCAGCTTTGGATGTAGACGTAAACTTGATTTCGGCTTGCCTTGATGAGCTAAACCTATCGGGAAAGATTCGTGTCCTTAAGCCAGGGGATAGGCCTATACCATGCTTTAGAGGGTTCATATGGATTAAGATTAAGATAGATGGATTGAGAAACTTAATCAATAAGAATGGGATAATATTTTTCTTTGAAAAGAGGTACGAAGTCACTGTTAAAGGCAGGTAGGTTTCTTACTTAGTGCTTGTGCTAAGGAACGAATAGTCACTCGACAGGTTGGAGGAGAGGAGAGGTCCTAACTTAGGTTACAGCCTCGGGGCAAGGGGACCGGCCACCAACAATGGATTTAGAATGAGATATCAATTGCCAGTTGACTTTCTTGGGTGATATACCCCTGTCTATCTTAGGATAAAAGGCTACCAGTTGGGATTAAAAAGAGATATCAATAGCTTTTGCTCTTTCTTTCCCGTCTTTCACCGCCCATATCTTGGTATGGGGGGTAGCTGATCTTCCAAGACTTGCCGGTCACTATGGCTTTCCTGAACTAGGTACGGAGTTACTCATATATATGGAGCAAGGCCCCTAACCCTCAGATCATCCAAAGGCTCGCGCATCGGACTCCCCGGGTCTTCACGCAATGATAAAGAAGTCATGATTGTATTCTGTAAGCATTGTCCAGCCTATCCTATGGCTTTTTTAGCATGTTAATTAGTCACTTGAGCTAAGCGATAGGTCTATTTCATAGACAAGATATCTATGCAGACAGCTATATTCGCTACTGAGAAAACAACCTTTCTTGATGAATATGGAATCACATGAGGTATGAAGTCACTCTTCCCCGCTAGAAGAGGCCCTGAAAAAGGCGTTATATAGCGCCCGATAGACCGAACTCTTTAAGTTTATTAACTAGATGTTTAATCAGGATCGGTGCTAGCATTCGACTTTGAATGCCGAAAGACCGTAACAGCCTATGGTTGGCATAGTTACTACCAATGGCGAATCGAAT
The DNA here is from genome assembly GCA_948193385.1 of Breynia disticha f. nivosa. NCBI lineage: Eukaryota > Viridiplantae > Streptophyta > Magnoliopsida > Malpighiales > Phyllanthaceae > Breynia > Breynia disticha. The sequence continues at coordinate 7,328 of CANYCX011762945.1, read as the reverse complement.
ACACGCCCTCCAAAGAAGAACCTAAACGCCCACACATCCGCGAAGCCCGCCACATGGTGGAGTTTTTCCATTAGCTCTCCTAATTCTTTCTATGCTATGAAAGCACCTAAACCTAACAAGATTAAGTGAATACCGAAAATTGTTGTCATTTTTCTTTCTATCTTTCGATACATAACCCAAAAATGGAAAAGATTCTTCAAGAGTCTCAGGACCCAGAAGTGCATGATAAATGCCGCCAAAGCCCAATACTGCAGAGGAAATTAAGTGAAGTACACCAGATACAAAGTATGGAAAGGTATCTAGAACTTCCCCACCAGGACCTACCCCCCAACCGTCAGTAGTTAGGTGGGGAAGTCAAATTAATCCTTGTTCGTACATTGGCTTCTCCGGTACGAAATGAGCCACTTCAAATAGGTTCATTGCTCCGGCCCAGAATACGATTAATCCAGCATGGGCTACATGAGCTCCCAGAAGTTTACCGGATAAATTGATAAGTCGGGCATTCCCAGCCCACCAAGCGAAACCGGTGGTTTCTTGGTCACGACCGGCTAAAGATAAAGTTCCATTAAAGAGCGTTTCCACGTGGTAGAACCTCCTCAGGGAACCAGCGGAAAGGTTCTCAAAAGCAGGCGCGTACCAAGCCATTCCACTTCCCTCGGACCATGAGCAGTGGTCAAAGCGCTTAAATCCTGGCTCATAGCCTTCCTCAGACCTTATTGACACGGGACGAGTCGCTATGATTCACTAGGAAAAATAGAAGCAGATGCACTAATCAATTTGAGCTAATTTACTCATCCCACCTCGAACTCTCATTTAGCGCATCGACTTGAGCACTACTTATATTATTATATTACTATTCTATTAGAAAGAAAGAAATCTACACCAGCGCATCCAGCATCAAAGGACAATAGCTCGTGAGGACTATCTTCAAGCCTTTGACCAAGGGTGGTATAACACCAAGGGTGGTATAACATAGATAGATTAGAGGGCTAATTTTATTTACCTGCTTGGTCTTAACGAAAAGAGAAAGATTTAACAGATGGATTTCTTCCCCTTTTAAATCTTTTTTTTATCCCCTTTTCATGGGAGATCTAACTAGATCCATGTCTTTCCTTTCCGTGGAAGATTGTTGAATGAGCTAGGTTATCAGAGCTGGGCTAGAGAAGGATAAAGGGATAGAGCTAATTAGGCTCGGTCTCCCGAATCAACAATCTCTGTGCTAGTGAGACAGGCAATCGGGAGTGCATGCCAGGATTAGAGCAGGGATCTCATACCAATCTGCAGCTAGAAAAGTATATCGACTTCAAGCTAGACAAGTCGGTACCAATCCCATCTGTCAGTCTGGTGGAAAGAGAGAAGAATGAGATCACCCCCTATTTCTCAATAGCCTACCGGGAAGAATCTCTTTTTCAACACTACTTTCTTCCAGAGACAGATTGAATAGCTTCAAACCGGGTCCCAAGAGGGTAATACCACTAATGAGTTCTGATCGTGAAATTCTTCTAGCGGAGATCGGGCATTCTCAATGCTTGGCCTCCGGCCAGGTTAAGAGCAGACAAAGGGAGCCCAAGATTTGGAAGAGGAAGCTACCAACAAGAGCTACTACAATAGAGTAGTAGTTTAATAGAGTAGTAGTTTTCAGTGGTTCCTAATCGATCAGAGCCAACACCAAGGTTTTTCTGAAAACAGAGTGGGGAGTCCCTCCTACCACCTACTACTAAACCAATTCGCTTCTTTTTCTTCTTACCAAAGAAGAAAGAAAAGAGCGTCCCGCTTCCCTGTGAAAACCGGAAGAGCCATCAAGTCCCTGGCTGGGAAGAGAGCATCCCTTCTTTTTCACCTCTCTTTGAGCGAAAAAGTGGAGGTATATAATATATAAGAAAATTGGATTCTATTTGGCTTGATTGGCTTCGATCGGTTCTTTTCTTTCAAAATGTAATTGGCTGTGCTAGACCAAAAGCTTACCACCTTGCTAACTCTTTCAGTCGCTCCTTTATTATATTCTTATATGTACATGAGATTGAATTCCTCCAAAAGACTAAATCGCCACCCCAATACTCGACCGTCAGGCTTGACAGACCTATAGTCGACCCTCTCACTTCGTTCGCTCCTTCCTTCGTATTTCTTGCTTTTTCCAGCTATGCTTGAACTATAATAGAAAACTCCTCGTAGAGAAAGTTATGGATGGAATCCTCTCTTGTACCCCGCGAAAGCTGAAGAATGGCTTTAGAATCTTCCATTCCGCTGCTCCAAAAATCCTTATTTGCTGCCTTACATCGTTACATGTTCTCCATTATTCTTCTATCATAGGCTTGTCAGGCTGATTCTTTCGTTTCGGAATATAGTAAACTCTCAGAGCAGAGAATACCCCTGACTTTCGGGCTCATTTGTCTCACCGTAAAGGCTTTTTTGAAAGGAGAGGGATGCTATTTCTTTATAAAATAATGGAATGAACAATAACCCTCGTATCTTGAACTTTTTACGTATACGGACGGATCTAGTCGGTGATTCCATTCTATGGACTCCTTCAGACCTTCAAAATCTACTCCCACTAAGAATGAGATGAAGAGAATGGATTCCTCCAAACTATTGCAGGGGGAACAGTGCAGCGGAGCATAACTTCTTTCTCACCCTCCCAACTTATCCTCCTAGGTGGGAATTAGACTCCATTTTTTAGGATTCTGTCTCGCGATCTGGAATCTGGAAAGATCTGCGGATGCGGAGAAGAGATTCGCCCTCTCGAAGTTGGGGAAAGTAACAAGGGTTTAGTTGCATTGGGTAGTTCGGAAACAAGTCCAGAGTCAGGTGACCTTATTTTTCTGCCGGAGGATTATTCTGCCCGTGCCATTGCTTTTGGGGTTGCCCCTTTGACTTTGCTAGTAGCTTTTTTCGTAGTGGCGTCGAAGGCTAAGGGAAATGAGTGGGAATTTCCCTTTTACCAATCGTTGGGCTCCCTTCTTGGTGCATTATTCGCTTCGGTCTACTTGTGGCTTAAATTCAATAGCAGTTGATTCTGGGCATGGCATGAATCCGCAGGTACTTTATCTAAGTACGAGATTTGGCATTTGTTTTGCAAACAAGCCTGTAGAATACCTTTTCCTTTGTACAGCTTTACTTTCTCGAATATAAGGACAAAAAAGGAGAGATTGAAGTAGCTAAGGTTTCTGCTATTCAACCGTGTAAGCAATGTACAGTTCGTAAGGACTAGTAAGAAGGGAATGCCATTGATTCCGTTGGAGGACTGCGTTTTGAGCCCTTTTTCCCAACTTCAGCATGACATATGTGTAATTACTTGCTGACTTACGAAAAGACTGTTTTACCTTAGGGAAAGATATCCTTGTAACTCTCTTTCTTTAGATAGTACAGAGCATCTCTGAAAGCCAGATATAGAAAGTGTGCCATGAGGGGCAAGACTGATTGACCCTTGCTGGAGCAAAAAGACGGGTTTACCATTAGCTTTCGAGCCTTACCACAGCATTCCAAGCATACTTAATAAGCAGCCTATAATCCAAGTCACACATATCCCTAGAGTCAGCGCAAAATCCTTTCTTTGTTCTAGTGTATAGGCCAGTTAGTTAACAAGCTAAAGACAAAGAAGAATCTAATAAAGATACACGCCTAAGACACTTATTAGCTCCTTCTAGGTAAAAGGGCTAAGGGTCCGCCTTTTCTTAGCCAGCCTAACTAAGATTCCCTATAGAGTCCGCCCTCTTATCTGTCTCTTGTAACTGATGTCCCAGTAAGAGGACCAGTAGGTAATAGTACTCCTCCCGCAATTGGAATTCTATATCTTGCGTCTTTCATTTCTTCTCCTGACCCTTTTACCTGGAAGCTGCTATCCCTAGTGAAAGATCTTAGCGGCTTGCCCAATTTGAACATTTGAAAGAGGCTAGCCACTAATCCGGAAGGAAAGAAGCTAATAAGATGAAACTCTTGCATTGGAGGTAAGACAAGAGTAGAGCGAAAGATGCTATTGCACTAGAAAGCGAAAATGGAACTCTTTTTAAGGGCACGGGAACACCAAGGAATTTTGCTACTCTACTGGCTCATACATAAGGACTGGGATTTCACCTATTGATCTTGCCCAAAATTGAAATCCATTTTAAACAGTTCTTCTTTCAAAGAAAAGGGGTTTAACTGCTTGTTTTCTCACTGGCTGTCAAATGGGCTAGGCTAAAGCAGAATCCATCTACGCTCGTATAGAACCTATATTGAAAAAACCTATCTGCCTAGGTATAGAACCTCTTACCTCATCAGGCTCACTCTCAAAGCACTTAACACTCACCACTGGTCCACCATTAAATGAAACTTGATGCCCATTATCAAAAATGGGAAAACATTGTTGAGGACCGCCAGCTATCTACAAGCTCATATTCGTGATGCCCATATAAGTAAAAAGGACTGTATTGTTCTTGCTGAAGTCTGCTTTAAGTTTTTCAAGGAAAAATATCCTAAAATAGATTGCCTGATCCGGTTGATCAGCACTATAGGCTGCTTTGCCTCAGCAATGGATAAGCCTGTAGTGTATGACTTATCTGACTTAATCACAGTACAAGATGATAATTTGAGTATTAAAGATATAAGTATATCTCTTCCTTCTAGAAGGAATAATAAGAAGAAAGATCGCAAAGTAAGACTCAGAGTACCCTCCCTGAAGAAGAGGGATATTAAGAAGAGTTAAAAATCAACCTTCATTAACTTCATTCAACAGATTGAAAATAGAATAACGAAGGATGTTGTCTCTAGTATGCTTCAAATTAATGCACCAATATACACAGTGCAAAACGAGATTATAACAACTGCACAGTATGCTGAATATATACCGATTTATTATATCCGTGCCATTCTAGAAATCCCGATAAAACCACTTGAATATATTAATCTTTTTTTATATAAAAATATATTTAATGGATTTCTTCCTTATAAGGGTGATCTAATAATCACACCAAATAAAATGATACAACTATTTCAAAGTAAAGTACCAAAACCAAAGAATATAAATTTAAAAACTTGGAATGAAAAGAAAAGATCGAGACTTTAGTATCGGCTTACGGTAAGTATATTGGTATAGTATGCAAAAAAAAGAGCGAAATGCTTTCTCCGGAAAAACAGTATTTCTCTAAGAAAGGAAAACTCGCAGAGAGTTTTGATTATCTTTTAACGAGACATGAAATAAAACGTCATTCTTACAGAAAGTTTATACTTGAGAATAATGACGACGAGTATTACAACAATAGCAGTGTTGTACACTTCAAATATCTAAAAGAAGGTCCCTGATCTTCTGCAAGAAGTTGGTGAGTGGCTTAAAAGCAACCTGTATTGATCGGGAGAAGCTGTATTATCAACCTTTTTTACCAGAGCAAGAAGATTACAAGGCTCAAAGAAAGGGTCTGCCTCAAGAGATGAATCCGTGACCGCAGCGACTGAGTAAGGAATGGATGGAGTCATTGCCAGCCGTCTTCTATCCTGTCTGTCAGAAGATCGCCCCCCAAGCAAGGAGCATTTCCTTCGTCCCCCTCCTACTTGACTTTCCTCGCGGAGAGTAAGGAGGAGAGAAGAGATGGTGCATCGAGAGCAGCCTCCCGGCTGCCAATGAGGGGTCAAGAGGTGCGAAGTAACTCGACTGAAAGGTGGAACTGAAAGGAGTAGGTGCGAAGTCACTCGAAGAGTAGGGTAAAGGAGAGTAAGATTATTCTGAATCCGGGGTGTGAAGGGAAGGTCGTGTGGACTTCAAGTCAATTCGTTCGATTTTCCCTAGTTTTTCTGACTATTCGTTTTTTGCTGTGATCATGGATGTGCTGTGGTACTTTACTGAGATTCTGACTTCCACTTCTGCTGCTCGAGTGAGAAGGTTCCGGTAGAAGATGCTGCCACTGGCTGGAATTCTGTGAGTCGATCTTTCCCGGTGGTCATGATACTCTTCTTTACATTGATTGTCTTCTTGCTCTGGTCTTCTAAGAGCTAGAGGGTGAGTACTTCGAAGAGCTGTAGGAGTTCTTTTTCGTCTGTGGCACTCCTTTTTTTCTGGTCCTTCACTCTTTCCCTTCTCGTCGTGGACCGGCCATAACCTTTCTTTCAGTCTTGCCTTAAGCAAGTCCTAATCGTCGTCTTAGTCACTTTCCTACGCACTATTCTTCTATCTATTGGTAAAGTTCTTGTATTTCCGCTCTAAACAGCCTTTTTTCCTGGAGTAATGTGTGGTGCCATTTCTTTCCTACTTTCTCTCGATATAAGTGCCTTTGAAGGCATTCTAGCTCGATTCCCTGACTCGTAGTCTTCCATTATGATTCTCTGGAATGGCCCTGGCCCTCTAGGCCACTCTTTTGCCTCATCTGTGTAGGGAATAGGGTGAACTCATTCTATCGACTGAAGGGCCGCTATGTGAAAGTCTTAGTCACTCATTGATTGCAGACCCTAGATATTGGGAAAGAGACTGGGTGCGATGTCGCATTAACTAATTTTCCGAGGCTGCCTTTTCTTTCACGTCCGTAGTAGCGTATTCGATTGGGCGAAGATGCCCTTGTCTCCCCGCTGCCCCAGTCTTGTCTTGATTCACCTCTAAAAAGGTCTTCTCTCTCTTGGACAACCTTGACGAGCCATGAAAGCTGAAGAGCCCAGTCCTTCCTTCTTGCCCGATCCCTGATGGTCCCTCTTGAAGTCATTGATATTGCTCGCTGCCATGTCCTTCTATAGAGTTGAATTAGTGCCGGTCAGCTAGGCCCACTAAGGCTAAGTGATAGAGTAAGGTGCGAAGCGAAAACTTTTTATGAAGGTGTAGTATCTCTTCTCATACAAGTACAAGAGGAGAGGATGAGGCCAACGCGATAGGTGGGAAGCTGGACGTGTAAAGCCCCGAAGGGCAAAACCCCCGCCTCCTTCCCCAGGAGCTCAACCAATAGCCGGTGTTGGAAGACTGGCTATTGAATCAAAGGTCCAATATAATTGAGAAAGCGATGGAGTTATAACAGTCTAATGAGACATTTTCCATATTTTCGCTAAAGGTACTTGATCTCTCTTCATCTATCACTGCTAAGGTAAGGTTGAAAGCCTCGAGATGTGCACCGATTGACGCTTACAAGAACGGGGGATGGTTTCGTATCGAAGAGTAGCTAGAGATTGTCATCTGATGGAATAAGACTCCCTTTGAATGAACTGCCTTCCCTTTCTTTACCTTACAGCGGGCAAGCTCTTTGCCGGTTTCCTTTGGTTTTCTTTTGGGGGGGAAGGAGCCTACACAAATAGCCGGGTATTTTTATGGCACTCGCGGGATCAGAGGCTCCTAGCTACTGATGTTGGCATCGCTCTCTTCGGTTCAAGCAAAGGCAATA
>CANYCX011762867.1:0-16090 GCA_948193385.1 Breynia disticha f. nivosa | reverse complement strand
TGTATGTTCCTAAATAATTATTTTGAGTTTATAAGTGTTAAATTTGGTATATATGTTCTAGAACTCATAAATGAATATATTGTTTCCTAAACTTGTGTTCTTGGCCAACTAAGTTCCATGATCTTATGATTAAATGAAATGATCTATGATTGTTATGTTTATGTGTTATGGAAGTGTGTAAGTTTGCATATGAATGTATCATATTTTCTTTTCTTCTTTTAACCAATACCTCATAGGTTAAAAGACACTTAAATGAAGAAAAGGTATGTATAGATGAACTTAGAATTGCCTGATATTGATGTTTGATGGTTTCTGGCCTAAGAAATTGTTAAAATACATATCTAACGATTTAAAGGATGGATTGATAAGGAAGATGGTTGAAATATTTGTGTGAACTGATAATGCTGGTTTAATTGCTTAACATTAAGAAGCTATCTATTCTTCTTGAGAGATTGACAAATATTATATGGAATACATATATATATATGCATGCAAACTGTCTAGGGACGTTGTCCATTTCGGTAAGTGTTACTTACTGAGTTTCATAACTCACTACGTTTTATGTCTGCCGTGTGGGCAGGGATTTGAAGGACACAGCGGAGGTATGATAGCGATCTTACTGCCAGAAGGACCGAAGAACCAAGGTGGGCTGTGCACTAAAAAATAAATTAAAACTCTTATCATATTTATGTATGAAACATGATTAAATGCATATATGTAAATATGTTTTGGGATGAATTTTATTTGAACTTGAGTTTTAAATTGATTTAATTCTTGTATAACTCAATTAAGTAAACTCATACAGTGTGTGATATTTTCATACTTTGAAAACTATTATGACTATGATTTAGGCAACCAAAGTATTGGAAAATTGTAAATTTAAAATGAATTCTCTTCTGCTATGTTAAATTGTAAAATGATATTTCAACAGCAATTGATCTTCCTAGTTCGGTGATCATTCAAGAAATAAGAGTATGAAGAAGCGAATGGTAGTCGAATTAGGGGGTCACATGCAGGATCCTCGACGGTTAGTCATATCAAACCATGTGCAGTTGAAGATAATTGCGTGCTTCAATGTTGATAAAACATACTTAAGATCAATTATTTTGTCCAATACGCCATAGTAATTTTCCCCATCATTTCCAAAACTCTTTCCCAAAACACAAATGCCACTATTGTCTGTCACACTTGTTGCTGAACGTGTTTTAGTATGAAATCGATATCCATTAAACATATAGGAAGGAAATGTTTGCACAATCTAAGTCGGTTCTCGTGCTAATGCATAAATGTGATGACCTGTAATGGTACGTGCTGCTGGGGTGTCGACCTGGAGAAGTTAATTATAGATTAATCTTCAACACATATAATTAATAATGATCAACATATTATAGATTATTTCTTACGAATGCGTGTATCCACTGACAAAACTGTGTGTCCAAACTGATTTGTTCTTCTTCGCTAATGTTTGTATGTGCTGACCGTACAATGTATGTAAAAAAATATCTACATATAAATTTACGAACTTCAAGTTATCTATATATTATGATCGATCATGTTAATGAAATACTTGAATAGATATAAATCATGAAATTACTTAACAAAAGGCTCAATTTCTTCGTAATTAAATAACACATAAGTTTGTATCAAGTGGTACTCCTCATCAGTTAGACATCTTCAAACCGATCTGCCAGATGTACGTCCAGGATATGTGAAAATAGATAAATTGTCCGGATCTATGCCTTCTCTGACTTCGTCAGCCACATTATCACGAGTAATTTGATTACTCACTTCGTGATTATTGAAATAATAAGAGAAAAATGTGGATGTCTCTTGCACAATATATGCACTAATATGGAACCTTCGACACGAGCTTTATTATCACCAGTATTCTTCAACCTACGTAGGAACCTAAAAGTAGGAACAATTTTTATAAAAATAGAAACATATAAATAATACATCTATATACATTATCTAAACAAAATGAACATACCTCTAAAACAGATACATCCATCTATATTGGACAAGGCGCACAAAGTTGGTTCCATAGGTAAATGAATTGGCAAATGCTCCATCGAGTCAAACAAACTGGGTCAAAATATTCTCTTAAGCTTGCATAGTATAATTGATATTTCTGCATGTAAACATCTTACTCATTTATCATTTAACTCGTAGCATGTAAGATCCTTAAAGAATGCACTCAACTGTGCAATTGGATTCCAGTATTTGTTATCAAGAAATGCACGAAAAGCAGCAGGCATCAATCTTTGTATGAATACATGATAGTCATGACTTTTCATTCCAAAAATCCTTAGCTTTTGCAATCAAACAACAATCTCTTCTCATCCTAATTAAGTGAATATCTTGTCTTCCTATATTTTGTGTCAGTTTTGTCTGGCTCCAATTCAGGCCTTTTGCAGAACTCATGTATATCTAATGTAGCCTTTAGATTATCTTTTGATTTCCCTGGAACATCAACAACAGTGTGGAAAATATTGTAAAAAATTTTTCTCAGTGAGCATAACATCCAAATTATGTCTAATCTGCAAAGTCTCCAATATGGTAGGTCCCAAAAACTACTTTTCTTTTTCCATCTTGAGTGTCTGCTCACGCGTGCATTGTGATCATCTACTCCATCATCAATTATTTTCATTTCTGTTATTCCTAAATCGATGTTCTAGTGGCAAAAATTTTCTATGACAATCAACCCAACGTATTTTTTGTCATTTTTAAGGTAAAATGCATCAGTAAACTCCATTTAATGTGGATAAACGTATTTTTTCGAAGTACTCCATCCTACAACTTTTTATATAATTTATTATTAATTCATGAAATCATATCTTAATAAATAATTCAAATATTTATATTAACAACTAATATATGTATGAATACATACCAGACAATAAATAATATGCAGGGGACTCACTATGTGACCTCCAAAATTTAAATATCACTCACGTAAAACTTCCCTCCTGCAAGTGATACTCATACTTCGGAAATCAAGTTTTTGATTTAGAATTAATATAAAACAATAATAAGAAAATAAAGTTGAAGGACATACACAAATCCATTTTTGATTAACACACATATATATATATACAAAAATTTTTACAAAATAGGTTCCAGGTTATAAGAGAAACCAGAATCCTAATGATTCTATTTTCAATCATAACCCGGCAAAATACAATTAACCGAATGTATGCACTGTCATGTACATATGCAAACTCAAACCCTAACCCAGCTGAGAGCACAACACACATCGGTTCGTCTTTACGTAAACTCCAAATGTCCGAGCAATGCGCACCTTTCTGTCCAAAATGTAGGCTGCTTAACTTCCTACCGAGCGTTGCAAAACCATAATTGAGTTAACTTAGGATACAAAGGACAAAAACCATAATTGGTCGACTTCATTCAATATCGAACAATCCAACATCCATTCACACAATCCAAATCACACACATATTACATTTTCACTCTTTTCAACCTTTATACCAATTAACATTGAGTTAACTTAGGATACAAAGGACAAAAACAATAAGTTTTGGCTCAATCTGACTACCTACACGTTCTTGTGAGAGCTACACGGTTTTGTCCGTGTAATTCAAACCTTGTTCGTGTACCACTTCAGTGGAAGTACACGGACTCGATGAGTTACACGGTTATGACCGTGTAAGTTAAGCCTTGTCCGTGTACCACGTCAGTGGTAGTACACGGGCTCGGTGAGTTACACGGTTATGTCCGTGTAATTTAAACCTTGTCCGTGTACCACGTCAGTGGTAGTACACGAACATTAGCTTGTTACACGGACAAGACCGTGTAGTTTTGTTCCTGTCCGTGTAGGTCTCCAGCACCCTTTATGCCTACCAACAGTTAACCTGAATCACAATTGTTCAAACCATACCATTCTCAATTCAAATCATCAACTAATCCATCTTTAGAACATCAATTCAAACTTTCAACACACATAGTTACCATTTTCTCATTTCACTCAAAACATATGCATATCTAACCAAAATCACCAACAATACATATCAAACCAAATCCACAAATCACACCCTAAAGCCATGTCAACCAAATCAAACCAAAATCAGCAAACACACAAGTTCATCAATTTACGAGAGACAATCACCAAGATTTGTGGATGCATATTTCTCATTGCTTTATCTAATATGACCTGTCGTACCCCAACCTCATTTATGCCCAAAATTGGCCATTCTAGATGACGTTTGCAAACGGGCCACATCGGCCGGGAGTTAAGGTTACGGTTACTATGGTCCATAGATTTTTAATGCCCGTATAGGCCAGATATATGCCCTTATAGGCCAGACACACTCAATCACAACAATGTGAATGAGTTTCCACTGTGCCGCAGTACGTATGTTTTATATACGACTGGAAATATGCTCCCACGAGCCAGTAACCCTCCCTCATCTTAAATTCTTGCTCCCACGAGCCATTACCTAATTTCACCTGCTCCCAATGAGCCCTATATGCATGCATGATGTACACATAAACACATAACACCACCATACATAGCTAATCATGCTAAATCAGCTAATAAATACCATACTACAGCATGATCACAATCACAACAAAATTCACACAACAACCACATAAATACCAATCCACCACAATGCCTATTTCACTCATCGTCCAAGCACACATTCCAATCACAAATCAATCAATTTAATCATCCACAAGCCATATACCTCAACAATTTCTACATACCAAACATCATCAATCACACTCAATAAACACAGCCATTTCATACAAAGGACATAAAATCCACAGAAGCCGCGCTCGTGTTACTTACCTCTTAAAAGCTCGCCTAATTCCCTGTCTGGGAACCTCCTTCTCTCTAATTAGATCCTCCTAAACATAACATAAGAATTATATTAATTACATATATGTTAATACATTTGCTAAATGATAATTTAACGATGTTAATATGTTTGTATGTATGTATTGCATTCCCATCAAATTTCTCTTTCTTCATTAACTAGCTATACCTACCCTTCATTAAATCCAACTCTTCCTTAATCAATAACCATTCTCAACTCATTCAACAATCCTTCTACACTATAATTCCACAATTCCGACCCTTCAATTCATAACCTACACCTCTTTTCCTCCGATTCCATTTCTAAATTTCCAAACCATTTCCTTTAATCGAAAATTACTTTTACCTCATTAAAGACCCAATCGAATTGGCCAAATAAACAACCCTAGTAAAGTCCAAGAAAGATAACCCTATCAACAAAACTTAAAACCGAACTTAGGGTTAAGATTTCAAAACCCGTCACTCTTACCCTTTCCACTTAAAACTTTGATTTAACATACAAAAACCATGAATTAACCTCAAAATAAGATACCAATGGTTACTACACATCCATACCTTTCCAACAAACCCTATTTCACTCTATTTGGACCTAAAATGAATGAGAAATCACTTCGGAAAGTCAATGCATGATCAAAAACGTGATTCAAGAAATCATGTCGAATAAAACTCACCGAATTAAGATCTTAGTCGGATCCTACAACTTCCAAACTCTGAGATTCGTCGAGATTCGAGGTTAACTCGGGTTTTTGGATTTTGGTTCGGGTTTTGGAATGAATCACGTGAATGGTGAGTGAGAAGAGAGGGATAGGCAAAGCATATATATATATATATAAGCCCGGAAAAGACGTTTTTAATCTCGGCTCTAACCATGACTCTCCTTTCGACTTTCTCTCTCCTGGTTTGACCTGACCTCACTAAATTTTAATTCTCCCACATCCTACACTCTTCCACCAATTATTAATTAAATATATTTTGTGAAAAATTTATTCCTACTTTTATGAAATATTCTATTAAAACTTTTAAAATTACGAAAAATGGAGGGTGTTACACACAAATAGTCCATATCATGATCGCACGCATAACAAAATTCTGTTCTTGTGAAATATCATATGTAATAAACCCATTGTACCACAGACTCTTCAACTCTGCTATTAACAGTTGCAAGAACACATCTAATCATTGTTTCGAACTCTTTGGGCCTGATATGAGGACAGTTAGAAACATAACCTCATCTCGCATACACATCGACGAAGGTAAGTTATACGGTGTCAAAATCATCAGCCAACATGAGTATTGCTGACCAGAAGCTCCAAATGAATTAAAACCGTCTGCGCACAAGCCCAACATCATGTTTCGAGAATATTTTGCAAAATTTTCTTGCACATGATTGAAATGTTTTTACGCCTCAACATCTGAATGATGTCTTATCACTCCTTCTTATTGTATGTGCTCTGCATGCCATCGCATGTGACCAACAGTGTATTTTGATGTAAATAATCTTTGCAACCTCTTTGCGATTGACAAATAGAACATCCGAGCATACGGAACTAGTTTAACTTCCCTTGCTTCCACCTTGGATGTCCATACGTGTGACAAGAATCATTCTCTACATTTGCACCCCAATAAATCATACAATTATTTTTGCAGGAATCAATTGCTTCGTATGACAAACCTAATCCTTCAACCAATTTTCTTGTGTCATAATATGTCTCTGGTAATGTTGTCTCTGGATGAGAAATGCGTCTACCATAATCTGATAACATGTCATATTCTCGCTCCGTTATTTTTAACTTGGATTTGAGGCTAAGTAATTCTATTGCCGTAGCTAATTGACTTATATTGCATCCAGGCCATAATGGCTTATTTGCAGATTTTAACATATTGTGCATACGTTGTGCTTCCAAATTTGGGCCTTCGGCACGTGTTGAACGTTCAAAACTTCTCCTACATCATTTTGCTGATTATAATCAATATCCATAAACCATTGTATATCATTTGCTCCATATTCATCCCAAATTGTTCTGTCTGAAAAGCTAGACCATCGTCGATATTATAATTTATCAGGTTGGCATCATAGGTACTACTGCTACTATTGCCTAATGTCTCGTGACTTACTCAATAATGCATTAAATATTTTTTCAGTCTCTCCGTGTGTATTCCACCAATAGTAATTGTTTACAAACCCCTGGTATAGAATATGTTCTTTCACTTTTTCTGGACTAAAATTTTTTTTATTCTAACGTCTCTTACAAGGAAAACATACTAATGAATTAACTGCATCAAACGTATCATTCCATGTGCAAAACTCCATGAATTGTTCAACGCCGACAATAAACTCATCGTTCAAATAACCCTCAATAGTACATACATATATCCACTCATGCATTTTCTCTTAATTAATATGGATATCTTTAAAAATTACCCCTAAATAAATGACATAAAACTAAATAAGAATTAAATGATTTAAAAATAAATAAAGCTTTCACCAAATTAAAACTTACAGTTATATCCGGTAAAGCTTCCAATAAAGAAACGCTTCACTATTTTCGTCCTTTTCTTCTTCACAAACTATCGATTACTGAATTTTGAGTAAATGTTTACGATACATACTTCAAAGAAGATTGATGACCTATTTATAGACGAATTTGGTGGGAAAAATTCCCGCCAAAATTAGCATCCACATGTACGCTAAAATCAGCGCGAATTTTTTCCGCATCACTGTGCACCGGGTCTAAAAATTAGGGTCCAAGTGGATGCTAAACTTGGCACCAAAATTTCTTATGTCACTATTTATGGGATCCATGCATTTAACGTCTACTTGGATGCTAAATTAGCGTCCACGTGCAAGCTAAATTTTTAACGTCCACATGGACGCTAAATGTGTGAAATTAGCATCCAACAATATTGGACGCTAAATTTTGGACGCTATTTATGCAGAATCTTGTAGCAAGAGAGAACAAGAGCGAGAGAGCAAGAGTGAGGGAGTGCGAGAGAGAGAAAGAGAGAGAGAGTGAGTGAGGGAGAGAGAGAGCGAGAGAGAGAGATGTGAGTGATGAGAATGACGATTGTAGGTAGGTTTTTTTATTGGTTTTTGGTTGATTTTTTTGTGCGAATGAAAAAAGTAACAAGGGTGAAAAGAAGTAAGAGATGAATGAAAGATTATTAATTTGTAAGAATAAAGAGGTTCATTAAGTTGAGTAGAATTTGGATTTTTCTTCTTGTGTTAATCATAAAAAATGTTGGGTTGATTTGATTTTTTTTGAAGAGATTTGAAGTCACGGGGAGTATATATTTTGTCTGACAAACAGTTTGGAGACACTACGAGACAATTCAGAGCGTCGACGAGTTACAGGTGAAGATATAAGTATGTACATAGGCGTGTAGTTGACTATGTAGTTTAATAAAAGGTTATACGGTCGTTTCGTTAACTGATGTCAGTTTATCAGTCTGTTAGATTACACAAACAGGTCAATCGTGTCTTTTATTACAAAATAGTGTAATTTGGTCGCACATTTTAAAACTTGGGCAATTCTATAGTTTTCTGTGGTGGCTTAATGTAAAACTACATATAGTGACTTGTAATTATCTTATTCTGCATTACATTTATCACATATATTCCTTACAAAAATTTAAATTAGTCCAATCTTATGGTTAAATAAGTCTAAGAGTTTGATTTTGATTTAGACAAATTTTGAGTAACACTACAAGAAAAATGTCATTTTCCACCAAATTTTTCTGACGAAATTCGTTGAAAATTTTTTGTTCGCCGAAAACGTTTAAAATTCCTTCAACATTATTTCTTCGGGTGATATTTCTGGTGAATTTGGTCAGAAATTCCCAACAAAATTCGTCGAAATTTTCCGGCAACAAAAGAAAAACTTCGTCAAAAAATAGACTTCCCTAAAAAAGATTGCTTTCTTGTAAAAAAAATATTTTTTTAAAAGAAATATTTCGAAAAATTTCGTTTGAAATTTTTTGGCTACAAAAACAATTATTTTGGCAAAAAAAAAAAATTTGTAACAAAAAATTCTGATGAATACCCTTAAACCAATACCTAAGCACAAACCATCGAGTTGACAGTTTTCCAAACCATCACGATTGAGTGGTTTAACGGCCAGAATGCATCAATTTACTTATATTTGGGAGATCATAAGAAACTCCTGGCGCTGGCCGCACATAAGAATTGAAAATTGATGATACTCACATTATTGTTGACATAAAAAATGATGCAATCATTAGATTGATAAAACTTTTATCAATCTTGCCGTTACTGGCAGCATAATGAGCTGCACGTTAAATTAAATTAGTCCCCTCTTGTCATTCAAAATGAAATATTACTCCTTCCTTATTTTATTCTAGTTTTCTTAATCAATTCCACCTCATTTGGCACCCTACCCTCTTTTGGAAATTTGTAGAACATTCACTAACATTTGATCTAAATTAGATTTGTTTTTTCCATACATGGAAACATGAAATTTTAATGTAATCAAATTGTATGAATTTTTCAGACCAATATCATATTTTATTATATTTAATCAAGTTACTTTGCGTTTCTGTTGTTCCCGGAATTCTACAACGACATCCTACCACCAAATTCACGAATTCTGCAAAATAGTATACTATCAGAGGTTGGGGGCTCGTCCCCGAGTGCACTCGAACACTCAAGTTAGTAATTGGATAATATTTGTGTAGTAGTTTTCGGGTGGTAAGACGTACCTCTGAATCCTTTGTATAGAATGGACGTAATAAATACTATTCAATATAACGTTTTTAATGCCTTTTTATTAGTTACCGTAACATATGTAACGTCTTTCTACTAATGCTTGTAACGTTTATCTATTAAAGATTGTTGTCATTAACCGTATTTAATATTTATGGATTTCAACGGACTTAACCGGTTTTGTGGTCTTTAGATCATTCTTTATCAGTTTCAAATTGGTCAAATTTGGTCGGGTTAGTTTGAAAACCACTCAAATCACAACCCGACCACAACGATAGAGTTGAAAGTTTTTCCAAGCAGTATTTAAACGAAAATCGGGTTGGTCGGTTTGGAAGCGAAACACAACGACAACCATTTATTTAAATTTGGGAAATAATAAGGGCCTCCATGGCAGTTCTTAAAAGGCGACAATTGATCATGCTCACATTATCGTTGACATATAAAAATAAATGATGCAATTTATTAAATTGGTAAATATTTTATCCATCTTTCCGGTACGAGCAACTTTATGCGCTGCACGTTTCCGATACCCCATTTCCTTTCCTCATTTGGCACCCTTTCTTCAAATTGTTACTAATTTTATTATAGTGTTCTCTATTTTTTTTTCTATTTATTCTTTTCATAAATTTTATTTATAATTTCTCATGTATATTTTACCTTCCTTTTTATTCAGTTTTAAACATTATATACTTATCAATTCATTTATTCGACCTTTCTAATATATTCAACCACCTGCGCATCACATTTTATAATTAACATCATTTTTTTAAATTATTGAAATTTCAAGTTTATAAAAATTAAAAGGCACAAAATGTATTTATTCTAATATATGGTAGTAATTTTTTCCAATAAAATTTTACCGGAATTTTTGCCATGGGCAATATCACATGTTTCGATAAAATTTGAGACAAGTTTTATTTCAAAAAATTTTTTTTTGTCCAGAAATACCAAAGAAATTTGACGAAAATAAGATTTCTGGCAACGCCTTTCTGACAAAATTTCAAGGACAAAACTTTGTTTTAAATTCTTATTTAAACGAAATTTTTTTTCTTAAGTCCTTGTTTTAACGAATTTCGTCAATAATGTCTAAGGAAGAGAGAAAAGAGTGTAGCAAAGTAAAGCAATGTAACAATTTACAGAGGTCAAATTAGCCTAAATTGGTGATTTAGCAATAATACAAAATCCATGTCGATTAAGATATCAGTTTTTGGCTTTCCAACTTTGAAACCCTCATTTAACCTTCTCAACTCGGGACGTCCTTTAGACCATTTTAATTGGCCTACACGAAGACAAACTTTTGAATGAGAATGCATAAAAATGTCCTCACACTATGTAACTTACATAACGTTCTGTTAACCCCTATAGAAATATAATCACTCTCAAGGTATGAGAAACAAATGGGCTACGAGGATGTGACTAATTAATCCTCGTGATACTCTTATGGGGGGTTTCGAATGAGCAAGCGAGCATGAATCACGAGGCGGAATAAATGACCTATTCGGTAGCGCGAAAGCAAGGCAAGGAGTTCGCGAAAACTATTGATTCGCGAATGAATGTTGGGCATGGACAGGAGGGCTTGCAAAATCTATTTGATTCACGAATTGGGAACTGTTACATGAGTCAGCGACGAGAAAACTGTACGAGCAGTTATTCGAGCAGTTGTGGATGGTTTTGAATGAATAACTAATTCTTTCCACTCGTCGTAAGCATAAAATGGTAGTTCCATGCTTAATGAACATGGCTCTGAGGGAATGAAGAAGTTGAAATTGTTTGATCATGGGTAACCGCACAAGAGGCCTATAGAAAGGGAGGATTTCAACAGAGACCATACACACCCTGACATTTTCACTGCTTTTTTATTTTCTTATTTTTACTTTTCACTAGTTTAGAACTTAGTCCCAACTTGCTAAAAGGTGCTGAAGGGACCACTTGCAAATGACAATTCAGGTATCCTCTTAGGCGTCCAGTGTAAGCGTTTGCTTGTACTTGTTTTTCTTTCAATTAATGCAATTAATTCCAACATTTACCTTTTTCGTACATTTATTTTATTTATCATTTTCTGTGTTTGAGTGTGAGTTATCTTATCACGAGTCACATCCACGAAATAAGGCGACCAACAGATTGGCAACCACAGTGGAAGCTTATTTGAAATTCTTGTGGAAAAATGGCTAGACGTACCACTCGTAGTAGTGCATTGGTAGGCCAAGAAAGCCCAACAAATTTTAGCGATCTTAGGAACTTTGATGAAGAAAATCGTTCTCCACAAAAATTGAAATCTAAATCTTCATCTTCCTTGAGTATTCTCGAAAATAATTTTCATGAATACTGTGAGGCAAAGATGGCTGAATCGAAAGAAATGTTGAACTCAGAAAAGAGTTACTCTTACGCCAATTGGAGAAAACCAATCTCAGATTACCAAATCTTGGTCACATTCTAAAGACTTTTCTCATTAATGGAGAATATATTTGGAAAGCAAATTCTAAGAACAAAAGAAAAAAATGTGCGAACCTTTCCAGAAAATGGAAAATAATATAAGTCTTTATACTAAAGATTTAATAAGGGAGATGAACACTGTTAAGACAGAACAGAACTTAAACATCACTAACTCCATGCACAGAGTTTTAGAGGAAATGTGTAAAAAGGTTAATGACCTGCACGTTTCTAACCGAAGAAATGGAGATAGGGTCATAAGTGACCTAAAGCATTTAGTTCATGAGTCATAAGGACCATTGTCTATACAAATTGCAAAGGAATTAGAACTATTGTTAGTTAGTCGTTCAAAAAAGGGAAGTATGTTGGCAAAGATGTTCCACACTCTATTCCCAAAGTGGTAATTTCTTATGCCTCGCCACACAAACATCAAAATATTGTTGGATAGACTACTATTTATAACAACAGAGCATTTAAAGTAGGATCTTCTAGTGATGATCCTAAGGCCAATCCAGTTGAACCAAACCCACCATTAGGATATCTGCCAATAGCGACCAATGCTGGACAAAGCAATTTCCTAAGTAATGGTGTCAGTGTTCCGATGGGGTTTAATCTTCAAATGTTTCCAACACAACTCTTATCCACATCACACATACGATAGATTCCTAATCCAGTGTTTAGGGACCCACCGTTTCTGCTTAGGTCCTTGCAACAGGAGGACAGAATCTTACCCCTAAAAAATTTCCTCCTGTGAGTCATGCAGGGATGCCTTATGGGAATCCTTTCTTAGGGGTCAATGTAAATGCCCTAGGGATTATTGTGAATCCTCTAACTGTGGCAAATAAAACTCCTTGGGTTAATCAAAATATTGGGAATCAAAGGTTGTTGAGGTTACACAGGAGCAATTGGCCAATATGATTGAGCGAATGTATGGGCCCCAGTTACAATGTATTAACCGGCCAATTTACAAGAAACATTATCCCAATTATATTGATATTCCCTCGCGGATACAAAGTGCTTGAATTCAATTTTTTTAGCGATGGAAAAATCTCAGCAATTGAGCATGTGGCACGATTTAGTTTTCAATGTGGGGAAGTTTTAAAAGATGATATCTTGAAACTTAAGCTATTTCTAACCTCCATAATTGGAATAGGTTTTAATTGGTATATTAACCTTCAACCAAACTCTGTGATTTCATGGTGGGATATGCAGAGTATTTTCCAAGCACAATTTTCTTGTGGAGATCCTGGTACGTTTGCAGTAGATCTTGCGTGACTAAAATAAAAACCTGGCGAGTCTACTGAAGAAATTTTATATCTCTTTAGGCAAGCGAGGATCAAATGCCAAGTCAATTTTCCAGAGAGAAAATTTTTGCGATTCGCTTAGGATGGTTTGGATTTGAATTAAGAAAGAATTTTTATATCTTAAAATGTTCATGGGAAATTATAGTCAAGAAATGGGAAACCATTTGTTTGCGAACCTTTGGTAAAAAAGGACACACAAGCTCCCAAATAAATCAAATCTAAGAAAAACATAAATATTAGTTTCATTTAAATAGAGTTGACTCTTTATTTCATTGGTTATTAGCCAATAAGATAATAGTCTTAAAAGATGAACATAAAATGCCATCTTTGGAAGAGTTAAAAGGGAAAAAATTCTGCAAATGGCATGCAACTTACACTCATTCAAATAATAATTGCATAGTGTTTCGCAATAAAATTTAGGATTTAGTTGAATCTAAAGAAATAAATTTTTTGACTATAATAAAACCATGGAAATAGATGAAAATCCATTTCCTAACTCAGAACGTATGCTAATAAAAAGTATTTCTATTTTGCAGCCTACTTACTCTATCAGCAAGGAAACCATCTTAGCGAATGGAGTGTTCAATAGCTTGAATCATATGGGAGTATTGAGATGGCCAGTATTCACTGAGGACATCTTACATAAATGCAGATGACATCTAACTGATATGTATACAATTGACAACTATGTTCACTTTAGGGAATTTTTGCGCGAACACAGATACTAAGGTTGGTATGAACTATCTAATCGAGGGAAAGTGGCTCTCGCTCTAAGTCCACTGGGTGTAGAAGGTTTTAAGGTGAAATATCCTCAAAAAAAAAATCCTTTCACCAAGGGTTCTCTATGCACAAACATTTTGGGGACTACCGTGCCCAGGAAACAAAGAAGAGGCACATTGAGAAGGAGCAATAAGCTGTTTAGGAACAAATGGTTCTCGTGAGAGAAACTAAGAAAATGCAAACTGGTTTTGTTCACGAAAGGTCCCTAAAGGTGGAATCTAACAGAAAGAACTTCTACCAACAATGCACTTGTCAAAATTGCTCGAGTGTCATCAGGAGGCTTGTGCCATACAAGAAGGCTAATCCTTCTACTTCGTGAGGTCTTAAGAAGCATCGTTTTGATTATGGACCTTTTCAGCCTACATGGAAGCACATAATGATGGTCGCACAAATTAAAAAAAACTTGATGATAAGCCTATGTTTGTGAATGCAAAGCAAGAAGAGGTTAGAGTATGGAAAAATATGACTAGCAAGCCGCCACAGGGGCAGATGAGTAAATCACAGAAACACAGGACGAATGGAAGGGCTGCAAAGTTAGCTCAGATGAAGAATAAAGGTCTACCTCAGTCCACATCATGAACCAAGGACGAATCAACTTCAAGTCAGGACAAGCAGGTGACTAAAAAGGCTACTAAAGAAATAAAGAAGGTGGGTTCGCAGGTTCTGCCTGTTCAAAGCGACAGGAAAGAAGCAACGACAATCCATGAAGGAAAAGAAAAGAAGTCGCGAAGCAAGAAGAAGAGGAATCTTCCTACAACACTAACTTCTCATTGGATGAGGAGGCTCACAATGTGATCTAGTTTGGAGATTTTCCTCCTGTATGAATCGTAAAGCCTTTTGATGTAATATGGTGTTGTTCCTACCAACGACATATAGAATGAAGGGAGAGGTGTGCAGAGATAATCTTAAGGACGTGGAATATCACACTACAGCAGGTGCAGAGGTTGATACAACTATTGTCATGTCTGCTAAAAAGGTAGTGCAAAAACTGAGGGTGCAAGTGAAAATAATAGGTAAATTTATTAAATTTGAGTGATTGAATTTAAATGAAATTGGATTTAAAGCCTTGCATATCAAAGCTGAAGTCAATAATGTATTGATTGAGAAAATCTTGATAGATAGAGGAGTGACTGTAAGCTTATTCCCATCTAAGATGTTGAGTATGATAAAAAAAATTGAGCGAGACTTGGTTTTATCTGATTCCAATATATTTGGCTTTTGCGAAAGTTCCATGAGGGTCATGGGCATTATCACATTGCCAATTAAATTAGGAATGAAAAATCCCATTTTGGCTTTCTAATTATTGGATATTTCAAACCCATCATTTAATGCATTATTGGAAAGAGATTGAATACACCGTAATGAGTGTGTACCATCTACTCTACACCAAAGACTTGCATTCTCTAATGGAATTCCATTGAAGTGGTGAATGCTGACCCTGATGTTAAGTATGCTAAAAATTAGTTTCTTCATATTGGTATCCTTAGGGACGAGATGATTGTTAGTGTAAGCCCTAGCCTAATACATTGTTTGTAACTTTTATTATTCAGTAATAAAATTATGAGGCATTATTTTATCACTCCATGTATTAACCTGTGGTATTTGTTTGATAAAATATCCAAGAATGTTAATTAAGTGCTTTAGTTATCAAGGTTGAGGACCTTAATAGTGGAACCTGGAAGTTATAAGATTAACATTCTAAATATCCCTAGTCGTTTATTTCTATAGGAATAGAAATGAACTAGTCCAAAACCCGCACGATGCATCAGGTATTTGATAATTAAATAAAATTTAATAAAAAATATTAAAAAAATTTAAATATTTGAAAAATTACTTTATTCAACATGTTTTTGTTACAAATTTTGAAATACTTCCTTATAAACTACATTTTTCGTAGAACTGCACACATTGCCTTCATCATCACATGTAAGTATCTTTAAACCATATATGCTTTTGACTCTAGAAATAGCAAGATACATTTGACCATGGGAAAAAATTGGTTATGGAAGGTAAAGTCCG
>CANYCX011762823.1:0-16277 GCA_948193385.1 Breynia disticha f. nivosa | reverse complement strand
TTAATATTAGACGTTAATTACCTCGAGAGAGGGATTGATATATTTTAGGAATCGCCACGGTCTAGTCACAAACTTCACACTAATTCTAATTTCAATTGATGGTTAAACAACTTTAGGGATTCGAAATCTAAGTGTTGCCTTAGTCTATTGGTTTTAATCTCATCATTTTCTGTTATTGCTCATTTACTTTTTGGCTGAATTAGTAGTTAATTAATTAATCAATTTTCATTACATTTGGTAGACTAGATAATAATAAATAGTGAGTAGCTAGTAATCTGTCTCTGTGGGATCGACACTTGGGGCTCTTAAAGCCATTTACTGCGCCGATAGGTACACTTGTCTTTTGGTAACGTAGGGTAAACGACCATCATCACCCTTATTTTGCTGTGTATATGTGTGCAAAGTGACAGGTATCAGGGACGGGACAATTTCTCGGCAAGGCTAGCGGTGCGATGCCTATACACATTTAACATTGTGAGAATTTCAAACATGGCATGTAAACATTTTCCATTTGCTTCTGCATTTTGAAATACATTGTGTATGGCCAACCTTGGTCGGTATTTTGATATTTACAAAACTATGTCTTCATTTCTCTCTCTTATAACTTATGTTTTAAAAGAAAAAAATATAGTGCGAATTTCAAGGTTTATTAAAAAATGAGGTTTCGAATTTTGGCGTCATAGTATCGTAGGTGGCTATCGAGTCCTAAGAGTCCGTGCAGAGGCAGAGATTTGTCCCAGGGCACGAGGAGCAGTTTGTACCTGCTGCTAACCAACCTGTTGACCCCGCTTATGCATAGTTCTTCGAAATGATGCAAATGATGATGAGAGGACAAAAGGGTCAACTGGGAAACAACATAGATCGAAACTTTGGAGAGGTGCACAAACAAGGCAAAAAGTCTTTTGAAGGTATTACAAACCCATCTGAGGTAGAACATTGGCTCTGGCATACAAAGTGAATCCTCACTTCTAAAGAAAGATGTGTAGGACTGATGGGAAGCAGTCGTCAAACCCTTACTTGGGAGGATTTCAGGAGAGAGTATGGAGACAAGTACACCCCTCCCTTGTATCGAAGTTGAAATGGAACTCAAATAAACGGGATGACTGTGGTGGAGTATGAGGCGCAATTTATGAGGCTCTCTCGCTACGCACCGAAGGAGGTGACCACAGACCAACCAAAGAGAGACCGTTTTTGAGCGGAGATTGCGATATTATGTTTGCACCCAAATAGCGATGAAGCAACCTACCTATCAGACTCTTTTGGAGACCGCTATTAGAGCTGAAGAATTAGCAGTCGAGCAGGGCCAGAGTGAGGGAAAAAAGAAAAAGATGTCGGGAGGATCTAGTTCTATTGGAGGGGTTAAAGGAAGTGATTCCAAGCCCTCTGAAGGTAATACCAAGGATAGTGGACACATAGGAGGTGACTTCAAAAGAAAGGGAAAACATCTTACTGGATACTCCATTGCTAGGTGCCAGGGCACCGACACACATTCAGGTGGGGATAGTCGCCCAGTATGCTATTACTATAAGAAGCCAGCCCATGTCAGTCGACATTGTTACACGAAAAGAATGAATAAAAGAATGGGAACCCCTGGACAGAGTAGTGTTAGAGATAACCAAGAGATTAGTAAGGTCGACAGAGGTTGAGGAAGAGGTGGACAGATTGTGAGTACTAAGTGTAGAGGTTGGGGAGCTTCTCAGACAGTAGCTCTGCCCTAGGCACGTGTGTATGCTATGAAACAGGATGAGGCTATAGTCAAACTCGGTGGCAGTTCTGGCAAGATAACTATGCCCATTCATGTTGTGATGTATATTGCACGAGTAATGTTATTTGACTTATGATTGAGTGAGAAATCCTTTAGAAGTATTAGTGAGTTAATGGAAATTGAAACAAAGAGAAAATTATATCACAACCATAGTAACCAAACTAATTAAGAGTAAAATTGTGAGCATCAAATGGATTTCCTAAATGAGACATGAGGGCTTAAGAAAACCCAAACAACTAGTGAGAGTATGAGTGTTCTCCCCAGGTATTGGGGGAAATGATCTATAGTTGGTGCATGGTTGGAGTCCTGCACAAAATTAACGTGAGTGAACTTGATGGTCAAATGACTGATTAAGTATTGCGTGAACGAAAGCAAAGTAGAAATTAAGAATTTAGATAGTGTAATAGTCGCATTATGGGAAGACGAATCATATATATATATACATATATATATATATATATATATATATATATATGAGAGAATACCAAATATTAGAAGTGTAAATTGTTGATAAAATTTGAGAGACGATGGTAATGTATATTTGAGGATTTAATTGTAGAGTGTAATCATTGCGGGTTTCTATCGCTCGCCTTTCTCTTGAAGGTGGTGCCAGGATTGTTAATTGTATGAGGAAGTGATTCTTTGGGTTCCTGTGTATCTTTCTGGACCAAGGGAGGAAATTTCTTATAAATGTTCTGCACTTTTTGCATTTTCTTCTCGTGCACACGAAATCATTTTCTTGCTTACCTACCTTGGACTGGCATTATGTAACATTCTGAAATTTATTTTATGGGAATAATTATAAAAATGATGAAAAATAAATGATTTAATTAAGGTTTATAAAGGCTGATTGAAGGTCGATATAAGGTTGATATGAAATAACCAAAGAAAAGGGAGGAATGCTGAAAATTAGAAAACAACACGTTGTGGCAGCAGACTACGCGCAGTCATAACGACCACGCGTAGTCCACTGTCCAGCAAGCGTAGTGGGCTATTTTCTGGAAAAAAATATAAGACGCGCGATTAAGCGAACATTCAAGAAACCTATCAGTTAAACTCATAGAACATTGGTCTTGAGTGTATGAGGTGAATTTAGCAAGAGGAACTATAATTCTTGCAAGAAATCCAATTAAGTTGACAAGGTGAGGTTGATATTTGGTTTATGAAATTAGGATATGTGAATTGATGGATTGAATGCAAATGAACTGAATTGATGCTGAAATCATTATGTATAAGTGTGAGAAACTTGAATACAACCATGGAAATGATTTAGGATATGTGAATTAGAGAATGGATGGAATTGAGGAAGATTAGGTTTATTAAGGAAAATGTAAGAAATAGTTGACATATGGATGAATTAAGGTTTATAAATGATGGTTTGGTGATTCTAAGGTTAGAATTAATGTGATAATGGTTAGTTAACATATTGTGTATGGTTAATTACGTATAAGAGGATCTGTACGATGATTGAGGGGGGATTGATTCGGTGTTGACATTGTTGATTTTGCTTGTATTCGGAGGTAAGTGTTCTTACGCTTACTAATTTGATTCGTAAGATTATTTATATGCAAGAATGTAGATTTTCTTTAGGACAATATATTGACATGTATGAAAGCCTATAATGTTGTGGTTGAGATTGCTAGATATAGATGAATCATATGGAAAATGAGATGTGTTTGTCGATTTAAAATTGATTTCATGTAATCTAGTAGATTGAATATGAATATATGATGTTGATTCAAAGTGAAAGATTAATGTAAGGCTTGAATTGGTTTTCTTATCCCGTTGATTAATGAGATGAATGAGAATGGTATGTTTATGACTATATGTCCTAGTTGACATATGATTGATAATTGGTTGATTTATTATGAATATTTTATATCTGTGTGGTATGTTCTCGGTGTGAGATACTGATATGCTTCCTTTGTTCTATTGCTGTGTGTTTAGAATGGTTTAATGGATAATATGATACTGATGATTCAGTGTGGTATTTGATATGCTCTGTGTCAGCTATGCTGTGTGTTGATACGAATGTCATTCTTATGCTGTGTGCTGATACAAATGTCATTCCTATGCTATGTGCTAATACGAATGTCATTTCTATGTTGTGTGCTGATATGATACAAATGGAATTCATACATTCACATATTGCATAAACATTTGTGTGACACGAGCCCGTGTGGCTATATTTCTGTGTGGATTATCCTGTATGGATAAGGACTTGCTGTGTACTGTCCTGGACTTGCTGTGTGCTATCTGTATTTACGGGCTTTATGCTCAGAGCTGTGTGCTCAGGCTGTGTGCCATTCCTTTGCTATGTGCAATAGAGGATTTCCACTGCTGTGTGCTATGGTGGACAATAAGCCAGGGTCATCCTGTGTGGATTTATATTAGCATTTCATTTCATACATTTACATCTTTACATGTATGACTGATATGATTAATCTTGTGTGGATGATTATTTCATGTAAATATGATCTGTGTGATCATTCCTATGTGGATAATTGAGCCTGTGTGGTTCGTATGTGCTGTGTGCTATCCTGTGTGGATGTTGAATGGATTTGTGTGATCTTTATGTTGCTGTGTGCTGTATTGATCGATCTATAAAATCTAAGTGTTCCTGTGTGCTGAATTAAGAGTATAAATCTGTGGTTAGAAATCTAAGTGTTACTGGCATAATCGGGTGCCATAGGGAGAAAATAGATAGGCACATCTTCGTGCGGATTTATATTTTCCCCTGCACATCATTTTATCTATATAAAGATAAGAACACTTACTAATTATGTTTTATACTCACCCCCATGTTTGTTTAAATGATGTGCAGATCTTAGGTAGCTGCTTTTGGACAGTGACAGACGTGATCAGATTTGCAGAGCTTTACGTAAGAGGTCTAGCTCCAGAGTTCACTTTTGATTTTTTGCTTTGTACATATGTTGTACAGTTATGTATATACACGCAAAACTTGTGTTTGAATGTTTTTCAAACAATTTGCTTCCGCTTGTGTATGATTTTAAAAACTAAACAGGATTGGGCCGAGTTTTATATAAACAGTGTGTATTTATTTTCTCTCTCCTCATTTTAAGATCTGATTTTCATATTATTTCGTTTATTATTATTGTTTATCAGGAAAATGGATTTAAAATTTTAGGTTCCACACATTACGCAATAGATGGAAGACCTCGAGCATAGAGGTATTTGTGAAGATTGAATAAGAGAGTTCTTAGAGAAAATGGAAAATGAAAATGTCTAAGTTGGTTAGTTAAGTGGTTCTGTGTAATGAGAATGTATGATTGAATTGTTAACCATTGTTTAGGATTGTGAGAATGGAATTGTAAGAGCGAATTATGATGATAGGTTATGGGCATGGCCTTGGTGAGTTTAGCAGGATTAAAGGATGACTTTATTGATTGTTAGTTGAGGAAAATGAAGTTTATAGGATGCACGTTGGTGCTAGGACTAGTGATGAAAAAACATGTGTCAAAGGTAGTTACAAGAAAACGAGTAAAACGGGAATGGCGAACCTTATGATTATAGGAAATACTCTTAACTGAAATTGCATGAATGGGAAGTACCCAAGTGTCAATAGGAATTGAGATGACCTCAGGGTTCTTAAGTGGTTAAATGAACTAGAATGGGGATCGGAGAGTAATCCGACCTGGAAATTGATGATAAAGATTGAGTGTTGTTGCAAGGGCAAGTCGAATGGGCTTATGACAAGTTCAGACCGATTGTTGCTAAACATGGTGATTGGAACCATGAATGGAAAATAAGGGGTAATGAAACATGTGATGATAGATTCGAATGCGTTGTTGTAAGTGTCTAAAGAAACCTATGTCTTAAAATTTTGGGGAAAAAATTTCCTAAGAAGGAGAGCTATAACTCCCTAAAAATATAACCTAAAATATGTGGAAATAGTAAAAATAATAGCGGTAAATGGCCTAGGGAACGGTTTGCCTAAACCATTCCCCAAACTGTTTCAGATGTGGAGAGAAAGTTAAATTCTCATAGATAGAAAGCTGAAATGGGCAGGCAAACAGTTTGGGTAAACCTTTTGCCAAACTATTTTGACCTATCGAGTTTTTAAAATAGACCCTCACGAGACATTTTTTTAAGAGAAACAAAAACTTTAGCTAGCCGCTCGATTTCTCTCTTCACCCTTGTAACGCCCCAAAAATTCTTAGAATTAATCTATACGGAAAATAGATTAAAATATAATTGAATCATAATGAAAATAAGTCAATTGCACAAAGGAGCATATGAGCATGGGCACAGGAACGGTCATGCCAAGAACGTGCTCATCCCTGCTGGAAAATGATCAGCACAATCTCGTGCACGAGTAGAATAAAACTCGTGCCAAACAATCACAGCACGACCTCAAGCACAACCCGTGCTAAGGGGCATGTCGGCTGGAAAATTAAAATAGAACACCGCTTGAAATTGTTTCATTTCTGAGCAGTATAAACTAAACACTTAGAAAACCCTAGAAATTTCTAGAAGTGAGGGGCAGCAAGGAGAAACCAGAATTCTTGCCAAAAATTCGAGCTAAACATCAAGGTAAGAATTACAAACTTGGTTTTTAGTAAACTTTAGACTTATGGCTATGTGAGTTTAAAAAATGGAAGGAAAAGTGTTGTATTTGTGTTAAAATAGTGTTTCTTAGCTATATTAGAGTTAGTTAAATTCATGTGGATGATTTAGAACACTTAAATGAGATATAAACGAAAATATGAGAATCAGTGTTTGGAAATTTAGGGAGGGACAAAGGAGTTTAATTTGTTAAAGGATGAAATTTGAGTATATATATAGGGACTAAATTATTGACAGCCTTGTATGGTAATTGTCTTATAGGAAGGGATTTACAAACTTTGGATCAGAGTTGAGCCACGAGGCTGACTTTGCAAGTTTACGAGGTAAGTGTCGTTTACACTTACCATTGTATGTCCTACACCTGTATGGTTAATCATACATGAGAATTATGCAATTGTGTTTCAAATGGTAGCTAAAATGTGTCTAAAAAGGACTTGATTGAGATGATTGTTCATATATGTGTTATTAAGCTTATGTGTTATTGTGATGATGTAATTCTGCAAGTATGAGTTACTTAGTTTATGATGCATTTCTATATGTGACTTAAAAGAAGAAAAATGATTGCAAGTTATTATTTCAAATGATGGATTATATTGGTTTATGGCTTGGTAATGACATCTATGCCATGTTTTTATGATATATGGGAATTTAGCCCTAATTGTTATCTATGATATGTGCTTTTGAGAAATGAGATTTGTGGAAACCATGTGATTACTTTGATGATGAGAATGTGCTACCATTTGATATTTGATGCATAACATAAGTATATATGTGATTTGATATTGATGGCCATGATGAATTGCATTAATTCATGTGTTGCATAAACATTGTGTGACATATGGTCGAGATTGATTCTGGGCATGAGCTCGATGTCGGGCTAGGCCCGATGATGATTCCAAATGAGAACTTGATGCTAGTTGAGTCGAGGATATTTTGGGTGAGAGCTCGATGCTGGATTGGGTCTGAGGAAAAAGAAAATGAGAAAAGAAAAACCTCAAGGCGTATCGTATGTGATTGCATTGGCATCGCATTAACATTCCATAATGCATTCATATGTAATGTTGATGCCATGGAAATTGTTTAGATAGTTAAATGTTTATTCTATTGTTGTTATGACTACTGATTTATATGATATTGTGTGTTTGTGTTTATGAGATAAGGCATGTGTGAGATGTGCATGTGTGCTATGACTTGGCTATATTTGCAAGCATGTGTTGTATAAATTGGATAATGATATACTAGTATAGAGTGCATTTACTGTGGATATGGTATTAGTAATGTTTTGATTAATTACTAGGCTTTAAGAACATGTTTGCTGCCTTGTTTGCCATAAAAATGAATGTAAGATATGCAAAACTGTAGGTCAACACGTCCACTATGTTAACCAGTACGACCTCGTGCTACGCCCATTTTGAAACTACAAGCTCGTGCCAGAACCTGTTCTTCAAGGATGATGAGCATGACCTCTGTGGTCATCTAGCACGACCGTTCTACCTAGAAAGCTTGCTGAATAGATTGTAAAATAGAATTTAAAAACAGTGTTGAGTAGAGATTAAAGAGGGCAATCATCCCTATCACATAATGTACATAATCGTAATAAGAAACGATTACTTATGCATTAAATACTTTGGTAAGTGTGTAAAAGCATTTACTAAGTAACTTAAATTACTCACGTGTGTGTGTATGATTCGTGTTGTACAGAGCATTGAGATAGCTAGTAACTTGGAGATTCATAGTGGACTGTGAGCAGTGAGATACGAGCAACGAGGTTCTAGCTCCTAGTATTTTGAGACTTGTACATTTTTTATTTTGTACTTTGTACATATTGAGAATTGGTTACAAACATTTTAGCTTTAAACTATACAACAACTTTGATGTATTTTATTTTATTGTATATAGTTGGGCCTAGGTTCAAATGAATGCATGTATTTCCTTTCTTATTGGTTTGTATTTGGTTATGAAAATCATTTAAAAAAAATGGTTGCCAAAAGTTTAAGTTACCTAAAAATAAGGTTTCAAAATTGGGTCTTACATGTAGTGGTATCAGAGCAGGGATTAGATTCCCTGCGGACTGTGCCAAGAAATTATTTTCATTGCATCATATTTTGCAAAACTAAAGGGTTTGAAACTTTATTTTATAGAATAGAGCGTATTGATGACGTATAGCATGACATCGCTGAGTTGAGAGAGTTAGTGCAGCGGCAGGGATCTGCTCCAGCACCTAATGAACAACCTGCACAAGCCAATGTACCACCTTATGATCCTACTTTTGCTCCTTTCTAGGAGATGATGAAAAAAATGATGAGAGCACAGGGAGCATCTGGGAGTCAGTGGGATTTGAATATAAATTGTAATTTTGGAGAAGTAAGAAAGTAGGGTGCAAAAACTTTTGAGGGCACTACTAATCATGCGGAGGCAGAAGATTGGCTCAGACACACCGAACGAATCCTAACTAGTATACGGTGTACTCCGGAGCAAAAATTGAGGTATACTCCCCCACTTTACCATATAAAGAAGAAGATTGAGTTTCTCGAGCTGAAACATAAGGAGATGATAGTTACTGAGTACGAGGCACAATTTACCAGACTTTTTAGATATGCGCTAGTGGATGTTGCTACTGACCAACACAAGAGAGACAAATTTGAGAGTGGGTTACGATTTAATATTCGTATCCGAATTTCTATGAAGCCACCCAGTTACGAAAGTTTGCTAGAGACTGCTATCGGGGTAGAGGAGTTATAGGTTGAGGAGGGTCATTGAGAAAGCAAGAGACAGAAGGTTTTTGGTGGTTTTAGTTCAGTAGGAGGATGCCAGAGAGTATATTCGAGATCATCTCACGATACAGGGGGGGTAGTAGATAGTCTAGAGGAGCAAGAGGTGGGAGGAGTCGTTCCACTAGGCCTCCTACTTCATAAGGCTGAGGATCAGGTAGTCTTACGTATGGAGATACCCATTTTCTTTGTTATAACTGTCATTAGTTGGGACACTTTGCTAGAGATTTCCCAGAGAGGAGAGAGTCACAGGGAGGAGTGTCTTTAGATAGAGCAGTGTAGTAGACAATAAAGCTACTACATCAATTGATGGTACTCGAGGGAGAGGTGGACGAGTGGCAAGTACTACCTTTTGAGGAGGAGCACCTCCATGGGCAAAGCAGCCTCACAGGCAGGGACAACACCTCAGGCCTGAGTTTATGCTATGACCTAAGATGAGGCAACAACTAATCTAGACATCATCATTGATACAATTTCCATCTTTACATATGATACATGAGTGTTGATTGATCCAGGTTCTACTTGTTCATTCGTGAGCGAGATTGTGGTAGAGCAGATAGGGGGGTAGAGTAGAGTTTTTGGGGTATGTAGTCATAGTTTCTATACCAGCAGGAGGGATATTGATGGTGAAGTATATGCTGAGGAATTGTGAGATAAAAATTGGCGAGTTGGCATATATGAAGATTTGATTGTTTTAAAGATGGCAGTTTTTGGAATCATCCTAGGGATAGATTGACTATCCAAAAATAGAACAATGGTAGATTGCTATACAAAAGAACTGGTAGTAGAGGTTGAGGGTGAGAGGAAGGTGCTATTATTCGGTGAATGGAAGGTCATTCCTTCTTGTTTGATTTAAGCGGTGATGGTCGCAGAACTGATGAGAGACGCATGTGAAGCTTGCTTAGATTGTGTAACTAATCTGAATAAAACAAAGTTGGAGGCGAAAGATATGAAGTTAGTAAGGAAGTATCCAGAGGTATTTCCTAAGGAGTTACCGGGATTACCATCACAGTGAGCGGCTAATTTCAGGATTAAGATAGTACCAGGAGAAGCACAGTATTTATAGCACCATACAGAATGGCAGCTATAGAGTTGTAGGAGCTAAAGAGATAGCTAGAGAAGCTGTTCGATAAATGATTCATTAGGTCGAGTGTATCACCTTAGGGCCCACTAGTGTTTTCATGGGAAAGAAAGAAAGAAGTATGCGGTTGTGTATTGACTATCATCAACTTAATAAGGTGTAAGTGAAGAACAAATATCCGTAGCCACAGTAGATGATTTGATTGACCGATTGAGGGGAGCGACTATGTTCTCCAAAATGAATTTGAGGGTTGGGTAATGGTAGTTGAGGGTAGAGGAGAGTTCTATATCAAAGACGATGTTCAGGACTCGATATGGTCACTTTGAGTTTGCAATGATGTCATTCGGGTTGACTATCCGCCAGAAGAGTTTATGGCTTTAATGAATAAGTTGTTTCAGCCGTATTTAGACCAATTCTTAGTGGTTTTCATTACTGATGTTCTAGTATATTCGAGAGATAAGAAGGAACATGAGGAACATCTCTGAATCTTGTTGGAATTGTTGAAAGCAAAAGAGTTGTATGCTAAGTTCAACAAAAGTGAGTTTTGGATGGAAAAGGTGGTTTTCTTAGGTCACGTGATTTCAATAGAAGGTGTTAAAATAGATCCTAGCAAGATCAAAGCGGTATAGGAGTGGAAAGCTCCTAAAAATGTGACCGTGGTGCAGAGTTTCTAGGTCTGGCAGGTTATTACTAACAGTTTATCAAGGATTTCTCGAGACTGGCTAGACAAATGACTCCTTTATTAAAGAAGAATGCTCCGTACGTTTGGAATGACCGATGTTATAGTTTTCAGGAGTTGAAGAAGAGGTTAGGAAAAGCTCCAGTTCTAATGTTACTGGCCTAGGGAGGTGGATTTGTAGTTTATACGGATGCGTCTAGAACAGGTTTAGGTGGAGTTCTTATACAGAACGAGGGAGTGATTTCCTATAACTCGTAACAGCTGAGACCACACAAGGCTAACTATCCTAATCATGATTTGGAGTTGGCTGCGATCATTCTGCTTTAAAGGTTTGGCAATATTTTTAATGTGGTGAGACATTTTAGATCTTTACAGATCACAAAAGTCTCAAGTACACTACTACTCAGTGAGCGTTGAACTTGAGGCAGAGACGGTGGATTGAGTGTTGAATGATTACGATCGAACTATTGAGTATCATCCAGGGAAGGCGAATGTAGTAGCCGATGTTTTGAGCAGAAAGGGAAAAGAGGGTGAGGATTATGTTACTTACAGGGAAGAGTCTTTATTCGCATTACGGGAGCTCAGAGTGCGGTCGAATTTGATTGAGGATCAGATGATACAACCGAGTGATAGTAAAACGACAGCTCGCTAGGCAAGTATACCTATCAAACAATAGTATAGAAACCAAAGTATTGAGTGACGATCCCACAGAGACGGTCAAGTACTAATAGTATCAATTTAATTTATTATATAATCTAATAAAAAGGATCGGTTGAAACTAAAATTAGAAACCAAAAAATCAAGCACTGAAAATTGGAATTGAACAGAACAAATAAGAAGGCAATTGTTACAGAAGAGTTTGGTAAATTCGATTAAGAAAAGGCAGATACCTAGACTCGACTCATCCTAAAATTTCATACGTGTATGATTCAATTATTATTGAATATTAATGAATATTGGACGCGGGAATGTCTGTTCTATGTTAAAGTACCTCTCGATTAAATTAACAACTAAGATTAGGTTGATTAGTCAAAATGTGACGCCAAATTTTACGAAGTTCATTTTTGAATAAATACGATTTTTGCACCGATTTTTTTCTTTTTAAAACCAACAGTGTACAATTCAAATCAAGTAAACATATAAATATATAGATGAAATCAAGAGTGGCATACATGCATTTTCCTTAAACCGACCTAATACAAAATAAAAGTATCACAAATGCGAAAGCCATGGTTTGTGTTTTAAAACAATGGAAATGCTAGTAAAAGCCTATACTGCTGTGTGTATAGCTATACAAAAGTGCAAAAGTATGCATCTCTAAAAATCTCTAGGAGCCAACCTATCCGCTAGGTATCACACGTGCAAGCTTCGCCCAAAAGCAAGTCCCAACACCAGATACCGTCGATCTACACATATTTCAGCAAAACACAGGTGAGTATTTTTAATACTCAGTAAGCTTTCCCTCAGTGTCTCTCTATGCTGAGGTGCAGGGGAGTCGTCAGCCTCCGCGACCTATCCTCCATCACATACAATTCATAAGTCCATCCTTATACTTTCACACAAGGTAATGTTATCGTATTTTATACAAGTATACAATGTCTTTAATGTGTTATGGAACCCTCAAGAATCATTAGAATGTGTTGCATATACATCAGGGCATCATTCGGGTCAAATTTAAGTTTATGGGACAAAATAATGTATGTCTATTTTGACCCTTAACATACGTTATTCTGGGCCCTGTTTCCAGGTTGAATAACTTATTCCAAGGCTAAAATAACGTATGCCAAACCATGGTAACATATGTTTATTCTGGGAATAAACATATGTTATTTTTTCTTCAGTTCTTTCTACCTGAATTTTCCTAAGTTTCTTCATACGTACACTTATCCATTCGCCTTAAGCATACTAAACCACTCATAAGGCATCCATACTAGTTAAATATACGTCCAAATCATCATAATTAGTCATTTAAACACGTAAACAACACATTCCATCAAGATTAAACCACCATCATACACATCCATGCCATTCACAAAAGTCTCAAGAACACCAATTCTACAACTCATACATATATTGCTAACAACAAGCCTTCTCAAATTAAACCACCATAACATTTTTAATCATTTACTCAAACATATTACACATCATTAATCATCAATCTTTCAACACAACTCAATCATACATTAGAGGATCAAAACCTTAATCATAAACTCAACATCACCGTTGTCATTTCATAACACATGTTCAACCACAATCTATTCTCAACTTTCATTCCATCATACAATGTAGTATTCCACATTTACATACATTATCATTTATGTTCATACATTAAGTCATTCATTCCACCATTGTATATATTCATACATGCCTTGACATTCTCAAGGTTCTCACACAAATATCAATCCACACTTCCAATCTATTCAATCCATAATCATATTCACATATGCAATTACCGCATTCAATCCAGTGAACACATAAAATTCATTTAAGTGTTTCAACCTTCCAATTCCTCTCACATGAACATCAATAATAAACACTAAGTGAATGCATTATGAATATGTTAATGCAATCCACATATAATGCATGTGCTCCGAAGTCCTTTTATAAGAGAGAGTCCACTCTCTTCCTCATTTGTGAGCCGAAGCTCCAATTGTGAGCCGTAGCTCCATTGTGAACCGAAGTTCCATTGAGAACCGAAGTTCCATTGTGATTCGAAGCTCCATTGTGAGCCAAAGCTCCATTTGTGAGCCGAAGCTCCATTGTAAATCGAAGCTCTATTTCTTTTGTACAAAACATGAACATACAATAATGCTCGTGCTATGCCATTACCCCATGCCATAATGTAAGTTCAAACATTCAAAGTTCCATTCACAACTTGCCATACTGTTTCTTTCAAGAAACCTTTAACACCATTTTATCATTTCTTAGCAATGTGGTTATCAAGCATGCAACATCTTTCAATCATAAAGATCATAACACATAACACATGGCAGTCATCACATCAAGCAAGCGTACATATAAAACATTCTCGTTAGTAAGCATCCATTCAACATTATACGCTCATAAGTTTTCTGAAGCCACCAACAAGGCACTCACACATTTCTACCATTTCACGGGATTACAACACATTTCAAACAAGCCAACCACCAACATTCAATCAATTTGCACACATTTGATCTCATTAGTAGCATTTTTCACATAACATACTCACTTACATTCTTTCTCAACAATTTCCTTTTTAATTCACATCAAGATTTAATTATGCACACATTGAGCAATCATTCATAGTCAAATCGCATCCAAGTAAGCGACGAAAGCACTTACCTCGGGCTCTAAGGTCCGATCCGTCTCCCGATTCCTAAGTCGGGTTTCGAATATTGTTCCCTACACACATACAATCACATTTCCAATCATTTAACACATAATGTAGGTTATTTCAACCTCCTATTCTGATTTTTATCCACAATCCCCAAAACTCCCAAAAACCCTAATCTCTTAAATCTCACAAAAACGGATGTTTTAGGGTCAATGGCTTATAAAATCATGTTCTATATTGAAAACCTAATAAAACCCTACCAAATGTACCTATGTTACAACACACTTCAGCTCAGGATTAGAGGTTTACCTTGATTCCGTTTCTTTGAAACCTAGAGAGAGGAAGGCTTGATTCAAGGCTGAAAATATTGTTAATCTGGTGGAATTGTGTTGTTCTAGGATAGGTTTTGTGTTTGGAATGGTAGGAAATGATGGAGAGGATGTCTGGAGAGTGTTTTGGTAGTTGGGAGGAAATAATGGCACGGTTTAAATGTGTTTCGGCCTTTTAATGACATGTCCAGACCCCCGATAACGTATGTTTATTTTGAAATTAACATATGCTAACAAAATACAGATTTTTGGAATTCCAGTATGAATAACTTATGTTTACTCATGGAGCAACATACGTTAATCCTAATTAACATATGTTAATGTGTCCATTAACATACGTTAATTCCCTCCAGACAGCCTTTTCCAACTTTTTCCGACTTCCTTCGATCTCTCGACACCTATGTACTTATACATACATGCTTATAACTTAAAATAAACATTATATCAACTTGATTAACATCAATTAACATTGAATTTATATGCTTAATCAAATTCAAATCAACCCAAGTAAACATCCACTTATACATTGTTCAACCTCCCATAGTTCATACTTATAACCATAACACAAAATCAAGCCATCTCATTTTTCCTATAACCACACACAACATGCTTAATTCATCACTCAAACTAGACACAATCATGCACAACCTTTTCATAATCCATACATTCCATTCTTATTCATAATCATTATTTAATTTAAAATGGACAAATTTTCGAGGCGTTACATAAAATCTCTTTGAAACTAAAAACCCTAATCCAGCTTTACTATTCTATATATCCCTCTATTAGCTCTACACTAATATAGAGAAGTTCTATAACTCTATCTCTAGAACCACAGGCAAATAAAAGCAACATGGTTGAATCTCAATAAATTCATTAAAATAATAACAATTCAAAGTCATAACAAGTATCCATTATAGGACTCGTCTCATCTAGATATCCATGTAAAATTTAGTTTATGTAAGGAAAAGAGAACAACTAAAACAAAAGATATCCAATAAAATAGGAAAATAAACCATTAAAATCTCTTACAAAGGTCAATGGTCCTACGGTCTATGTAGAAATCCCATTGTGTGGTTGTCTCTCGGCTCGAATCTCTACGTTCTTCGGTTGAATTCTCTCCTTGGCTGTGGCTGACGACTCCAATTCTAAACTTTTTACTTTTTTATTTTTTTTTCCAACAGACTACTTATACCTGAACCCTAATTCAGCTAAACTAATTCAGGAACGGCCCGTGAAACGGGCTCAAAACCGTTTTGCTGGTCTTTCGGAGAAGTCACTGTGCACTCACTCAGGTGGAACGATTTGGGGAACAGCCTGGGTAGGCCGTTCTCTAACCCATTCTATTTTCTTCATATTTGAATTCATGCTAGTAACATCAAATGGGTTGGGGAACGATTTGAGGTTAACTATTTTCCATCCCGTTCGGACTCTCGGGTCTCTATTGAAACTTCTTGGAAATAGAATGGTTGGGCAAACAGTTTGGGTTGCCTATTCGGGAAACCATTTGCCTTTTCTGCTCGCGCTTTTATTGCTGTTTTGATTTGTTTTGACCTGAATTCCGTCTTTTTACACTCGAAGTTACACAAGTGACCTGAAGATAAGAAAATAACAGGAATTAAGCCAATAATGCCCGATTGGTCGAAAACCTTGATAAATTTCATGAAAATTGATATGAAATATAAGTATAAAACAACGTTTATCATCAAATACTGGCTAATATACGAGTGAGACCTCATATGCAATAGT
>CANYCX011762311.1:0-24895 GCA_948193385.1 Breynia disticha f. nivosa | reverse complement strand
ATTTAATAAAAAGGTCTAAATTGAAATTAAAAAATATAAAAATATTTTAATAAAAAAAGTCTAAATTGAAATTACAAAAAATATAAAAATATTTTAATAAAAATGTGTAAATTGAAATCATAAAAAATGTGCGAAAATAATTACAGTCCAAGCCAAGTCTACGTGTCATCATCATAATTTGTTAAATCTTCATTTTGGACAAATATATAGTCATTGGTGATAGATGTGTCAAAAATAGTAGTAGCAGCTGCATCAGAAGCTACACTAACATTTCGTGGAAACTTCCTGTCAATAATTAAATTAAAAATATTAAATGTTAATATAAAATAAATAATAATTAGAAAATCTAAAATATTATTAATATGGTTTAAGAAAAAAAACCTCTATTATGTTTCTGCTTTCAGAATTTCTTTCACGACCTCTTCTACCTCGACCTCGACCTCGACCAGAATAACGATCTCTTATTTCTTCTAATCTTGTCCTGCGCCGATTAATAGGTGGTCTTCCTTGACCTCGCATAATTGGTGGATCAAGAATATGTCTTCTATTTTGCTCTAGACCTTCATCACTCACATTAGTAAAAAATATTGACAGTCTTTCTTCGATCACTTACATAACTGGTGGATCAAAAATTGACTAAAAAATATTGACAGTCTTTCTTCGATCACTTACATCGGTAATATTGAATTAGAAACATTGGTAATATACACTTACAGTGAGTTTCTTAAATTCAATTCATAATTCATGCAATATTCAGTGTATCAACTACAAATTATTGCCTATATAAATAGATAAAAACAATCGAAAATGTCACTTTGCTTTCAAATTGTATTTTCACCTTTTAAGTACACCATGGAAAAAACACCTCCAAAAAGCATTCACAAACATAGTAGCTTTCTTGCTTCTCCTATTTCTTTGGATGCTATGCTAAAAAAAGTCAAGGGAAGAACTCAATGAACTAAGGGCTGAAGTAAAAGAATACAACAAGAGATGCAGCAAAATTATTGGAAAAGATGGCTCTGTTGCTGCTATTCATGAAGAACCCCCTTTGCACAAGATCTACGACATTGTTGAAGAAGCTACTGCCTATGAATATGAACCACCTGCAAATCGAAATATAATTGTTCTTTCTGATGATGATGCATCATCAAAAGCTTAAAACATAGTTTGTAGAGATGATTTTGTGCTTTGGTACAAAATAATCTTATTTACTATTATCTACCTATTTTAAATAAAATAAAAAGTTATTATTTGAGTTTGTTAGTGAAAAAGTTGGCGTGACCAGCTTCATCAATGGGCTTCTTCTTCTCCTCTTGATTTGTAACTCCCAACATCTTTCTACTTTTTATGTTTTACGAATAACACACTACTCTTTTTTGTTAGGTTTTTACTTGGATCTATCATTCCCGTATATGAATCTTCTTTCGGGTCTTCATGGGCCAATGCTTTACAGCTTTGTTCATTGCAACACAAAGAGAAGTAAATCACAGAGTTCAAAAAAATAAAACTTGGTTTGTTTATTTAATGTGGTAATACAATGGTGATGGAAGGAAAGACTATGGAACAAGTCTATCTCTATTAGAAGAAAGAAGATGATAGCTTTTCTAAGTGATGCTTAATTACTTGGAGGATTTATACGTTTTAATGTGGTAATAAAATAGTGTTGAAATAAAAGGTTTCGATAAAATCAAAGATGATTATAGCATTCATTAAATAGGGAAGAGTGTCAGAATTTCTTGAAGATAGCAATCCACCACTATAAGGACACTATAGGCATTTAACAAATTCAAAGCTTTTCTGGCCAACTTTTTCGGGCCATTTATCAAAGTCTATTATGAAAGCACATATTAACCGTGACTTATAACTAATATAATTACATATTTCTTAATTCTCGTAATTTTTATAAAATTATTAATTATTGCGGGACGGAAGTAGTACCTAGTATCATACATGATTTCCGTTAAAATTATATAGTGGTAAGTCGCAAAGCACTAAATTGGAGTAGCATTTTCGGTGCCTTGAAGAGACAAAACTTTTATGGGTTGTAGTAAACTTCGATGTACTTAAGGTAAGCAATAGCTTTGTTTTAAGTAGAAGATGAAGAGGGTTAATGGTAACTTAGTTTTTGGTGCCGTACCATAGGAATTGCTTAAACCGTGTTTTGGAAATTGCGAATTAACCTTAAATCTTTGCTTCACTCTCACGTCAAATTATTAAGCCCTTTGGTTTCGTCCACTCTCAGATCTTCACCATCGATACATATACTTCACTCATCTCCAACACTTATTAATCCAACTACCAAACGCATAGATCAGCTGGCGTGGGGTTGTTCTAGTTTAACTAGAGATCTCAAGTTCGAGTCCTGGATACGCAGCTGCGTTAAAACTTGGTTGGGAGAGTTTTGCCGCCCTTGTGGTTCTGCCCGGCTCGAACGAGGATTAGTCTGGGGTGCCCAGGATACCTCGTGCTTCAGACAAAAAAAACACTTATTAATCGAAATATACTTATATACATGCAGATAGAGAATACACCGCCCCCAACGAGTTTGGAACGTATATAGGTAGTGGTTTTATTGAACGGATTCAGATTTGAATAGCGTAATTTTTACTTGTATCCGATCCGGTAATATTCTTATTAAACAGTGGTGATAGATGGGTTGGCTTGGCATATATGGGCATGCATGCATGCATTATGAAGCTCAAAAGGCCAAAACTGCAAGCTTTTCTTGTCAGGGAAAGTCAATATAATATTAATGTAAACAACTCATCATTAAGTTGAGTAATCACCATCAAATCTCTGGTGTTTTGAACACTAACAGCTGTATTACAAGTCAGATTAATCCACCCTCCTAAACTTAAATTGCACTGTCCAACTCTGCTATGTCTCAGCTGAGGCTGCTCACACTAAATACACCATCATCTTGCCTCTGCAGATGAAACCCACAAATCATAGTGCTAGAAATCCAGGGAGACCCCAAATTATTTCGACAAACTTCATTGAAAATCTTTCAAAGATTGGTTGGAAATTCGTTGATTGCTTATCAGTCAACAAAACTTACATTTATAAGAATGATTTAAAAAAAATAAAATCTCATGAACACATGCAGAAGTACACATGATCATGATCCAACCCCACATTTCACGTTTAAGGCACGTGATGCCTTTCTTCTTATTATCACATCACACATATACCACCCATTAGCCCTCACACACAACCACCAAAATGACTTATATTAAAGAAAGAGACTTAACAAACTCCCATGTGACCCCATCCTTTCTTTCCCTATATCCACTCATCTCACTCCATATTTTTTCAAGTAGGATCCGTAATTCGTATTAGTCGTGTCAAACATTATCAGAATTGAATCGGTAATCAAATCGACTTGATATCAGTTTACTTACAAATCAGTCTAAATGATAAAAATGGTCTGGATCAATGACTGATTTCCTAGTACAACCAACCAATTTAATCTGTTTTTACAATGTTAGTTATGTCGTAGTAATGTCATATTTTTTTTCAAATTAAATATTTACAAAATTAATTTTATAAAAAAAATTCATATCATTCGTGTCGTTTTATAATAATCTCCTCATACGTCAAGTTATCTTACTAGAATTTGTAAGCTCTATTTTTTTTTTAATTTTTTTTTATTGTAAGCTCTACTTTAATTAAGCTAACATGAAGCCACCGCAAAAGGAGGCAATTGAGTTTCACTAGCCACCATAGCGTGTGGGGCCAAATAAATTCAAACCCTCTTATTATTACACATGCATAAACACTAAAACAACTGACGTGAGGTTATTTTAGTTTAATTAGAGATTTCAAGTTTTGAGTCTTGAGCATGCAACTGCATT
Organism: Breynia disticha f. nivosa; assembly: GCA_948193385.1. Taxonomy (NCBI): domain Eukaryota; kingdom Viridiplantae; phylum Streptophyta; class Magnoliopsida; order Malpighiales; family Phyllanthaceae; genus Breynia; species Breynia disticha. The sequence continues at coordinate 21,041 of CANYCX011762311.1, read as the reverse complement.
AAAACTCGGTTGGAAGAGCTTTGTCATCTTTGTAGTCCTGTCGAACTTAAACAAGAATTAATCTGAAATGCGCTGGTGGTTTAGAAAAAAAAAAGACATTATAAATACCAAGCCATGTCACCTCTTCTTCATTTTTAGCTTTCAAACTCATATTATCGTCGGAAAAATAATGTAGCCACTAAACCAAAATCTCACACACAAACAATGGGGAAGAGAAGAGAGGAACTAGATTCCACAAGATCATCACAAACCCTACCACCATCACCATCCCACTCTTTTTCTTCACCTTCCTCGTCGGATTTCGAATTCACCATCTCTCTCTCGCCGCGCAAAACATCTAGTAATCTCTGTCCCGCCGATGAGTTATTCTACAAAGGCCAGCTTTTACCTCTCCATTTATCACCACGTATTTCAATGGTCCGTACGCTTCTTTTAGCTTCATCAAGCACTTCTTCCTCTTCAGACACGACTACAACAGCCTCTCGTGACTCCACCGGAAGTTCCAACGATTCCACGTCATCGTTCACTAGTGATCTTGCATTGCTTGGCGAGTGTGACTCGTCGAGACCGAGTTCTGTGACTGAAGATGACGAGTTCAAGAGGATTCACGTAAACCCTAAAGACCAGATCAAGAAAGGTGGTAATAAGTATTTCTCTTTATCGCGATTTTCTTCTGTGTTCAAGAAAGATAATAACAACAACAAGAACTCAAGGGAAAACGACAACGTTTCGAACTCATCGGTGAAAAGAATGAGTGTTACGGCGAAAGAGGTTATAAGGAAGTATTTAAAGAAGGTTAAGCCATTGTACGAAAAAATATCACAAAAGCAAAACACAACGGCGAAAACTGAAAGATCCATGAGAGATATTTTAGTCGAAAACGACGAGATATCTTCTAAAAACGAAAGAAAAGACGAGATCGGAAGTGTTCGAGGGTTCATTTCACATTCGTTTTCGGGGAATTTAAGGTATCCCAGGAGAAAGAGCTACGTGTCGAGCTGCCCTTCGTCGATGAGGTCATCGCCGAGCCATTCAGGAGTGTTGGCGAAGAGTGCATTTACCGGACCGTCGTCGTTTTCAGGGAGTAGAGTTAGCGGAGGAAGGTATCACGATGCTTCGTCAATGGAGGAGTTGCAGAGTGCTATACAAGGCGCAATTGCTCACTGCAAGAACTCAATGGTGCAAAACAAGATTAGTAATGAAATCTAATTTTTCTTATTTAGTTAATTAATTGATGTTAATGCTATGATCATGTTAATTTTAACTTGGTTAGAGGAGGAAGAAAGCAATTAATTAGTGAAACTAATTGATAATTATTGTTTTGATAAGCTTGATTTCTTGTTATTGGACCTTGGAATTAATTATGAGGTAGGAATCGAAATTCGAATGAAGTTTTTTTTTTTCTGTGTTTTGAACCGCTGTGTTCGTTTTGTCTGCTGCTAGTTTGTTTTGTTCTTCACATGCAAATGGAGGGAGATGAAGAGCCTGCTTTTTTAACCAATGTCGTAGTTAAAGTTAATTTTTTTTTGTCTGAGCCCCGGCATTCTAGACTCACTGGGCCGAGAATAATTCGGTTCGGAGAGGATCCCGTGTGGTTAGATTTTATTCCCCTCCCGATTCGACTAACCATTTCATAGGGAGTTGGACTCTTATTTTAATTTTTCCAATGATTCTTTAAGAGGAGAGAAGGTTGGCATATGAGAGGGTAATAGCACCCACTAAGTGTTGGTTGGATTGGCAATCTAACCCTCCCATGAAAGCTTGGACTCAGGTTCGAGTCCGAGGAGAGTCGCCTTCGTGAGGGAGGAGCTGTGCCTCTCGCTCCGAACCCGGATTAATCTCGGCCAATGTATCGAAGATACCGGGAGTTCAGACAAAAAAAAAATGAGAGGGTAATGGCCTCTTAATTAGTGCACGGATTTAATAAATTTGGGAATTAATTAATTAGATAAGATGCAGTATTGGTAGGTGCTGAGGCATTATTGGCTTAGGTGAGACTCAAATTTCGTTAAAATAATTAAAATGAAGGGAAGGAAAAATAGCTGAAGCATGTGCCCAAGAGTAAATGAAGCTTCTGGGCCTTTCCCTCTCTCTGATATGATAGGGATAAGACGACAATACGAAAGTTGTATTTTTTTTTTCAAAAATTTTAGCAGATTAATTCACGAATTTAAGATAAAAAATTTCAAAAAAAACCAGACGTACTAAAAGGTCAAAATTTGTATATCTTTAGTATACTGATCGACCTTTTTTACTATTGAACACTAATCGTGGCTGCCACGAATCACCATTGATAATGCCTTGAAGGTTCTAACAGCTAACATATTAATGGTACTGCTATTTGGCACAATAAATTTTGTATCTAACAACTAAAGTATTAATTTAGTATATCCTAATAATTAAAATTAACAATTATTTAAAGTTCGTTAAGAGATTAAAAAAAAATCAAAACAAAACCAAAATTCGCATTTCACATAGTGACCTTGTTTTCTAAAAAAATTCCAAAACATCAATTGATTACATATACCTAAGACTGTAAATTCGTTTTTATCGTAATCATGTTTTGTTATTTTATTAAATAATATTATTTGTAACATAAAAATTATAAAAGTTAAATTCGTATAATTTGTATCGTGTCATAATTAAATAGGCACAAATATATTATCGTGTCAAAAAATTACATCTATATTAACACCTCTTAAGCATCGAGGATTATATTAGAAAATGTATTTGAATAAATTAAGGTGCTCTATGTGTGCCTCTTTCAATCACTTGGAATTACAAGTTTACTCCAGCTTACGCATATACTGTCTGTTATATTTTCTTTCATACATACATACTACTGAGCGTGTATATCAACTGACGTGAAATTGTTCTAACTTAATCAAAGATCTCGATTTCTAGTCCTGGATACGCAGCTGCATTAAAATTGGGAGAGCTTTGCCGCCCTTCTGGTCCTGTCTCGTTCCTCGAACGAGGATTAGTCTAAATTGCAGGTTTCTTATTTTGTGACCACATAGTCGTAAATATTACCCCACAAGACATCGTTTTAGCGACTGCATGGTCGTTAATATTATTTTTGTAGTGTAGCAATCCTGTGGCTGTTAATTAGTGATCATATTAAATTAGTCACTAAATATTACTCTATTTATCTTTGAATAACTGTAATATTTGTAAAATTGATTTATTGCAAATCTGTTACTTTATAAGATGAAGAATTGTTTTTACTCAAATTTTCTATAATATCATCATAATTTAATTCAGTTTGTATTATGATAAAAATGTTGTAATACTAGTTTACACTGCGAAATAATGTTTTAGTCAATGCTACAATTTAATTATTATCTTAAAATAGATAAAAATAACAAACAAAACAGTTATTCACAAACTCCGTAAATGCATAAAATTTAGTAATGTAACTAACAATACTAAAGACAACTTCAATATTACTATAAAATTCCAGATTGGTTTTTCTTCTTACACATTTCAACATATCATTTTTTGGTCTGAACTATGATGTATCTTAGACATATCAGACTAATTTCTGTTCGAGTCGGGTAGAATTACAAGGGTGACAAAGCTCTTTCAACCGAGTTTTAACGCAGCTGCGTACTCAGAACTCGAACTCAAGATCTTTGGTGCATTTCAACATATTATAAGTCTTTAGAAAGTGCATTTATAAGAGCCTTCATTGTAATGCATTTTGTATTTGTGAGGGTGCGAAAGGGAAGCTGATGAACGATACGATATGAAGTTATGAATGCGAAAGAAAGCAATGATGAAACAAGACCGTAAAGCTGTGGCGACACAATACATGATGTGGGTTGAGAAATTAACTAGATATTGTCAAGATTTTTCTGAACCAAGTTTGGATTTTTCATGTAAATGGGACCAACTTTGAAGGAAGATAATGGAGTTGTGGCCAATTATAAATCACATGCTGTAAAATATAAAAGCTCATTGTGGATGTGATGGAGAAACAGATGTATTTGGTTTGGTCAATATCAATTATCCATTTTGGGTTTTACCCTATTTATTCATGCCCTACTTTCTTTCTGATTTCTTCGTCGGCTCCCCATGCATGCAACTCTGTTTAAACCACTCGATATGTCCACTTTCGGTGATGACTATTTCGGGATTCTATACATGCAACTTGAGTCTTTTATTTTTTGTCCTTCAAATTTGGTTAGTGAAAAGTGATACTCTACCTGTTTCGTATTAATAGGCGATTCGTACAACAAAACGTGTAGCTTCTCAATCCAACAAAACGTGCTAATGATCAGTAACCCTAACGTGTGAAAGAAGCAGAAGGCACAGCATTTTAGTAGGCTCTACATATATAGAGATGATATAGAGCAAAGTGAAAGGGATAAAAACTGTGGTTTTGAAGCTGATGTGAAACCTCAACTTAACATCACAATTTGGATTGTATGTAGGCAACAAGACAGGACACACAGTGATCATCACGAATCAGCTGAAACTGACGTCGTCCTTTTCCAGATACACATATGGCCGCCGATCATGACTTTCCTGCAAACAAACGAGGCCTTATTCCATTAACTATTTCTTAGAAGACGACATCTCGAGTCTTGTAAGTATTGAATTGTAGCTTAGTTCTGAGACGCAATGTGTTAGCCTTAACATTAATGTTCAGGATGAGTTAAGTAATTGTAACCGTTAGATACATTAAAAATATATTTTTATTTTCTTATATAAAAACAGTTTTAATTTTACGTAATTTGTAAAATAAAAGAGTCTTCAACAAGGACAATCCTCATATTATAAGCCGTCCGATGTTCTTGTTGCTTTGAAAAAATTCATCATCGATACTTCCTCATTTCCAAAGATTAGTCAGAGTTATATATGGTTTATAAGAAGCAGTGATAATGGTGTTTCTTCTTTCCAACATTATCATTAGTAAATGAGGATGATTGGCAATGTTCTTAGCTTATCTGGTGATTTTTTGGGCATGCCATGTTAATATAAACACGGCAAAGCAAACAATGTGTTTGGCAAAATGTGGGAAGATCGATATGAAGGCGTAGGAGATGAGATCACATTTATATATATTATGATGCATAATCAAGTATTGATAATGCTTGTCCGAAGTCGGATTAGTTTATAATGATATGAGTTATTGATCTTATAAAAATTAATTTTGTATTAAGGAGTTTTACAATCCGTATCGTCTATGAAATCACACGCGCACTTGCACGGACCATGAACTTATCAAATAATAGTTCCTGATCACTAAACCAACCACGTTTATTTCAAGTGAAAACATTCTTTTTAATTAGATATTAATTTAAGGTGAATCTTAATATGCTATTATTTAAATTAAAGACAATAATTTTTAAATTGTGCATTGTTATTTTTTTAGCAACAACTTAAATTGGTCAAATTTAACGGTGTGGTTAGATTTGAATGAATACACAAATAAAGATGATAGACTAGTTGTTGTCTACCCACGAGATATTGATTGGACTAACAATCAAACCCTCCTATGAAAGCTTAAAACCAGGTTCGAGTCCGAGGAGAGTCGGCCCGTGAGGGAGGAGTCATGTCTCTCACTCCGAATCCGGATTAGTCTCGACCAATGCGTCGAGAATTCCGGGAGGTTCAGACAAAAAAAAGACTAGTTGTTTTCTATCGAACTAGATCACTAAAAGTGGATAAATTAGTTAATTTAAACAAATAACCGATCAAAACTATCTAAAACGAGTCTACCCTTAAGCTTTGGTGATCATATTGAATACAAGTTTTCACTCTACTCCCTACTCCAACCATCAAATGAAAGCTTGTCCGGAGAAAATCAGAGTAGAGTCTTTATGAAGATTGACAATATCATAACACTTAAAGAACGAATGGTGCATGCAAACACATGGATTTTAATTTCTAACAAGCACATTTCTGTATTAATTATGTCTGTTTGGTCAAAACCCATATAGAAAGTAGAAAGCAGGCATTGCAGAAATGTTTTTCGAAAGCAATCTTATTGTGAAATGAGGTTGTCTGGAAAAAAGGGCATGTTTTGATATATAATTCGTGAGAATATGAGCCATGTGAGTTCATACATAACCATCACTAATATTTGTCTTCAATGATCAATAACAAAAGGGGCTTTTACCTTGCAGGCTATCATACCATATAACTAGAAAGTTTTTACTGGTATACAATCTTTAACATTAAAAAAAAAGGTAAAAAACTATATGGTACCTGAGTAATATCTTTAATAATTTTTCGGTCATCGAGTAATTAATATTCACTTTACCAGTCCCCAAGTAATTGAAAAACGACTGCCGTTAATCCTTCTGTTAAATTAAGTTAACAGATTAAAAAGTAAATAATTTACCGGTCCCTCTAATGTTTTTGCTTAATTTACCGGTCCCTTATTAATACACACGTGACATGGGCAAAAATGACATTTTAACCTTTTCATTAGCTTAATTTAACGGAAGGATCAACGACAGTCGTTTTTCAATTACTCGGGGATCGATAAAGTGAATATTAATTACTCGAGGACCGGGAAATTATTAGGGGTATTACCCAGGGACCGCATAGTTTTTTACCCTAAAAAAATTTAAATATACATGTAAGATGTAAAATATTTTTATTATATTATTTATTTACTTTTTTTTCACAATTATCTAATATATATAGTTACATTGAGTAATTTTTTTAAGAGAGAAATATTTTTAAAAAGAGGTTGGGTAAAATTAAAAATGTACAAATATGATGAGTTTTATTGAATGAATGATAGTTTTTTTTTATGAAGAATGAATTATAGTTAAGAGGGTAAAGAACATAATTATTCCTATAACTAATGCTCTTTTTTTTTTTAAATTTCTAATAATGGGCCTTTTCAAAAAAATTTATAAATTGATTATTTTTATTTTATTATTATATTAACCAGAATGAGTTTTTTTATGAGTTTAAATTTAATATACATTTTATGCAAACTTTATATATGTATTAAATATTTTTATATATATAAATTTATATTTTTATTGGTTTAAATTTAATATATATTAAATTGTTATATTTTTTTATAAATTTTATAAAAATTAGCCTTTTTTAAAAAAAAATTTTGGTTTTAAAATGAGTATCAACTTTATATACTCAAAAATTAAAATATATTTATAATTTAATAAATAAAAGTATAAAAATATTTAAATTATAAATAATTTATAAATAAATAATAAAAATAAAAATATATAAAATTGACCCTATAACTAACTAGAGAGGCAATTATGTAAAACACCCAACTTTTTTGTAAAATGATCCACCACTACATTCATTTACGTTTATACGTTTGAATGTCATTTTTATGTGAATACGTCATATTTCAGTTAAATGTGTTAAAATGTCCACGCCACTAATTTTTATTTTCTCTGTTCCTTGAAAGCTAAAAAATATAATATAAAATAATTTATTTATCTTTTTAAGTAAACAGTTGCTAGAAAAAGGATACAATAAAAAAATTAATTAAAACTATTTATCCTTCCAAATAAATAAAACTGTATGAAATAAATATAAAAATATAAAATTAATGTTAAACTTCTAAACCTACATGGAAACACAAAAGAGGGGACTTTTACTATAAAGAGACTAATAAAACATTGAATTATTACTATTAGATATAGTTAAAATAAATTTAAATTTTTTAATTAGATTAAAAAGATCTATGTTTTTTTTAAAAACACTCGTATTAAAATTCAACCACAAAATACTTAGGGTTCACTTGGATAGGGGTAAATGGAGAAGGGAAGTTGAACTTCTCGGGAAGTAGAAAGGTTCGTCTTACTTGTTTACATTTTTTATTTCAACTTCCCGGGAAGTTGAACATTCTACTTTCCTCATTCAAGAGAAGTTACTTACCTAGCAAAACCTAGTTAAGTTGAACTTCTTTAGGGAAGTTTAACTACATTTACTTTTATATCCATTAATTTATTTTATAAAACATTTAATTGATTGTTAGTGAGACAATTATGTAAATATAAGTATTATTTTATTTTAAAAAATTATTATTATTTTTTATTTCTTGGAAAGTATAATTTAAAACAAGTAAACATTTTTATACTTTCCAGAAAGTAAATTCCCAAAAAATACAACTTCCAAGAAAATAAACTTCTAAAAAATTCTATCAATTTGAACAAAGCTACGCTTAATCATAAAATGAAATAAACCACTGGAGTCTCTAGGTAAGTACCCATTCCCTATAATTACAAAATGCTGAATATCAATACTACAAGACAAAAACAAAGCAGCAAAAGCTGCACAGATACTTAAATTTTCTTTAGCCTAATGCACCATTTAAAGGTGTTTCCAAGAAAGAGCAGATTGCTTGCTGCTTCTTTTGAGATATCTGAAAGGTTCTCTTTTTAAGATCTTCAGTGCAGGAGTGATCCAGCAAATGCCTCCAGGTTTCTGCAGCACATAACCAGTGAATTCCGCAGTGAAATGGGAATCACAAAACTTTCATTGTCTTTCCAACCGGTATCCGATTGTAACATTGAACCTTGACTAATCCGAATTCGCTCTGGGATGCAGATGAAACTACTTTATGAGGGCGTCTCTCAGGCTCGAATTCGTGTTGCGGGGAGCTAACCAGGGTGATTTGCCACTCCACCACACCTTCGTGGGTACAGAACTTTCACCTAAACCCACACTATCGTTCCACTCTTTCTGCCTTGACAGAGCCTATAATGTTATATGCAACTTTTTTCTTCACAACTTTATTTGTCAATATACACAAGCAATTTCATAACATTGGTGAGACTCCAAAACAACTATTATCGTATTAAAAATTAACAATTGCGTGTCTGGTCCCTTAGATGGGTGTAGAGGGGAGGCACATTACATTGCATAGGAGTCCTTTAAGGATCTACAAATAAAAAATGTGCAGAGTATCGTTGCTTATTATACGTCGGTCACGCCTTCTTCTACTTACTTGTCAAAAGTACAGAATATTTAATTAGTGGTCCCCTTCCTTCGAAATTATTACAATCGAAGTCCTGTCTCTCAAACTCTGCAACACCAAGAGTAACTAATTATAACTAAGCTCTACCCCCTCCCCTCACTCCTCTGAATCAATGAATGCTACTCTTCTTTTCAAATCTTACGAGTCCCACTTCCTCAAACCATACAACTCAACAGCATTGTACTTTTAGTTTTGGCGATTTTTAATCGTTGCCCATTATTTTATTATACTCTATCTGTTCTTAAATAAGTGTTCTTTTAGAATTAAAATTTTGTTCTAAAATAAGTGTATTTTTAAAAATTTAACACATTTTTCTCCTAATTACCTCTCTTTGAATTCCGTTTTATTTCTCTAAAAATTAAAGAAATCTCGTTTTCTCAAAAGTAAGACCAATAAAACTCTTTAGTATTAAATATTTTCTAACACTGCATAAATAAATGCATTGGAATACTGAGTTTTAAATAAGAGTAAAATAGTTTTTGTTATTTAAAAAAATTATTTCTTAATCTGTGTGTTTTTTGTTAAAAGAACATTTATTTAGAAATAGATGGAGTGCAATTTTATCATAATACATGATAACCACCTCTTACAATTGCACTAAATGACACAGCAGCTGGAGTAATTCAAAAGAAAACCATGTTGGTTCTAAGTTGAGAATTATTGTTAAAGGGCTAGAATTGGAAGTTTTTAAGCTAAGATATTGTTTGAGTGTTAGTGAGAGGAGAGGAAGGAAGGTTATGTTCAATAAAATTTGAATATTTTTATGTTGGAGAGAAAATTTTGAAGAAAACAAGGGAAGGGAAAGGGTGAATCATCACCTTCTTTAATTCTCCCTTCACAATTTTTTTTCTATTCAATTTGGGAGATAAGAGAATTTTAATTTTTTTTTATATATAATTTGAGAGATAAGTAAATATTACTCTATTTATCATTATTTTTCTTCCTTTTTTTTTTCTCCTACCCTAGTTTATTCTACTTTCCTTTACACCCTCCACATCCACCACATCCAAACAATACCCAAGTAAACCCATAAGTATTGGTTGAGTTGGCAACTCAGTCCCCTGTGAAATTCGGCTTAGTGTGTTCCCAGAATCGAATTTTAACGGAGTCGTCCTTATAAAGTAGGAGTTGTGCCCCTTTCTCCGATCCCGAATTAATTTTCACCGAAGGTGATGGATACCGAGTGGTTAAAAAAAAACAATGGCCGAGTAAGTTCAATAGTTAAGAGGGAGAAAACTGTTGGTTAATATTGTGATACAAAAAACTCTCAATGACAAATTAAAAAAAAAAAAAAGCACTTCAGGTTTGTTTTTTGGTTTCATTAGCTTATGGAGTTCAGGAGAGCTGGTGACAGAATAATTAACCTTTAAGTTGGTTTGTTAATCACATGTTTGGTTTGTTGTTTATTAAGTCTGTTAAAGCTTTAACATTTTTTGTCTTCCTCAATAATACAAAAGTGGAGGGCCACTGAACTGAATGCTTCTGAATAATGAAATCACAGAATAACTCAGAAGATTACTACTGTGTTTATAGCTGTCTGGATTAAATTAGACCAATCTAAATCTTAATGGAAGCTTTTTTAAGGAACTAGCATGATATCTACTACCTGTAGCTACTCCAAATGACACAAAAACCCTCCATGTATCCAACAATTGCATAATCTACCCGTAAAAACAAACCTCTTTTGAAGGGTTTATTTGGAATCAAAATCATTTCATATATCTTTGATTCAGATTATCACATGGCATGAAATTACTCTCATGTGACCACATGGTTTAAGGCTCTTTCCTTGTTAAAGTAAGTAGTCAATCCAACAAAGCTTATCTTTGACTGATCCAAGTGTAATGATCAACTCTTACTATTAGATTAAACATAACCTTCTCATCTCTCCCCACCTCACTTTTTTTTATGCAATTTGTAACATGAAATCACCAGCAAGAGTATCCCTATTCAATAAAAAAATGCCATTAACTATTTAAAATTCAATAAAGGCTGAGAAATGTCTATGTAAATATATAACATAACTTGAATTGCTCAACTAAATATAGCATTTTCATGAAAAGGAGACCAATGGTATAAGAAAAATAGAATAAAGAATCAATTCTTATCATTTTTGTCCAGAAAAGAATAAAAATTTTCCAAATTTAAAGAGACAGATATGTTCAATCTGTGGAACAAAATTGGGTTACTGTTAAGGGTTCTTGGGATTTCGGCAGAAAGAGTAAAGGGGTTGGAAAGAAAAGATAAAAGCAAAGTTGAGTTGATAGAGTCACACATAATAGTATGGTTACAAAAGTTTGTCTTTATTTCCCAAGGTGTCCATGTGATGTTCCCAATATTCTAAACAGCTCCATAGCTAGCTTGTTTCTAGTTCTCCAGACCACTTGATTTTTGTAAACTCACCGTCCAAACACATTAATTACTTGCAATAACTCGAACACAAAGCAGATCAAAAGGTAACAAAAGACACAATAAAGCATCTCAGCCCCTTTATATATCGGAAATCTCGTGCACAACTTACTCACCCCTCACCACTCTACCCAACTCCACAAAAGTACCCAACAAAATCCAAACTCAGGACAAAATGGTTTCTCTAGAAAAAGTTCAAGCAACCTCAGTCCACAATCAGAACAAAGTAATGTCTCTTGAAACAGTTCAAGTAACATCTAAATCCATTGATCCACCTTCTAGTCCTAGAATTTCTTTCTCTGCTGAATTTCTGGATGAGGAAAGCTTCATTTCTATTAGTCCAAACCCAGAAGCAGACAAAGATAAAGAAGTGGAGAGAGAAAAGGCAAGAAATGCAGAATTTGAGTTCCTATCAAGCAATATGAACAGTCCAACCATGTTAACAGCAGATGAGCTGTTTTTTGAAGGGAAGTTACTTCCATTTTGGCAAATTCAGCATTCAGAGAAACTCAACAAAATCAATCTCAAAACTAAGGAAAATGAGGAGGAAGAAGAGAGCAAAGAAGAACCTAGAGTAAATTGGTTTGTTGATGATGACCCTTCTCCAAGGCCACCAAAATGCACCGTGCTGTGGAAAGAACTGCTAAGGTTAAAGAAGCAGAGAGCTTCTACTCTGTCACCATCGTCGTCTTCCTCTTCAACATCATCTTCCTCAAGCTCCCTAGCAGACATAGCCAATGCAGAAGAAGGGAAAAAGAATGCAGGGAACAGAGAGAAATACGTGAAGAGAGTGAAGAAAGGGTTGGAAAGAACAAGATCAGCAAGCATCATGATTAAGCCAATGATAAATGTGCCTATCTGCACACAAGTCAAAAGCAGTGCATTGCCACCATTGTTTCCTATCAGGAAAGGAAGATTAGAAAGGTGAAGGTAACAACAGATAGTGTGGTAGCTCAAGTGTCGTCTGATTTGTAGGATTGTCCAATATGTTGGTCTCTTTTATCAGTTCTTTCATTCCATTTTGAACTTCAATTTTTTTGCTGCTGTGCCTTTAGCTTAATGTTAATTATGACGAATTTAATGCATTATAATGTAAATGATGACATTATAGAGGTTGGATGTGATACTGACAAATATCTTCATATGCTTTCCTCCTGAACTACTTTCTACTAGAACTTTTTTCTTCCTGCTAATAAGAAAAAGAGGCTTAATGATAATCTTCTTCTTCCTCTTCTTCCCGTTTTTATGACCTACAACTACAATTCTGTGACTTACGGATAGGAACTAGCAAAGATGAGGGGTCATGCCACATGCAAGATGCAGGGGCCTCAGAATCAGGACGGTCCACATGGAAGGATCTGCCAAAGGAATCTGATTGATGGTCCTAAAAGTTAAAACTAAATGCATGTTGGAAGATGAGTGTGCTGTGTCATGAACTATTATTGAATGCCATCATCGAAATTTGATAACTTTACACCTTTTTTAAGGCATTGCAGAAAATTGAAATGGCAGAGAGCTGTTAGAGCTGACCTTAGCAATGCAAAGCATCCTTTGGAGGGAAAAACGCCTACAACTGTCAAAATTTGAGAAATTAGGACAACAAAGCAGTTAACAATTGTCGTCATAATACACAAAAGATTCCTAATTATTCATGTACAAGAAATTAGCTAGCCGAAAATCCATCAAGCATAACGAGATAATAGAAGAATTGAAACAGGAATTGGCAGTGAAAACAAATATTAAACCTTTTCCTTGCATTAAAATTTTTACTCATAATGCATACAACATTAATACAAAGAAATGGAAAAAAAATGACTATATACGAGCTGCAGTTTACATACAAGGGAGGCACATGATCAATCACTGCCATGAGTGCCATCTATGTTAACCGAGAATTAGATTTACACGATACAGAACCATTTTTAAGTATACAGTTGTATATCTCCGAATGAGCAACTTGTATCTGGCCAAACCAAAAAATGCTGACAAAGGGAACACATTGAAGAAATTTTTCCTAACTAGAGGTTTTGAATTTAAAAGTAGAGTGAAAACGAATAAACAATTGGTTGGTATCAGTCTCACAATAAATGCCGTCTCTTCACCTCCTCCTTAGATGCATGATGTTTTTACTCATGAAGGTGGTGGGGACAAGAACTGGTTTCCAGAAATCCTAATAATCAAGTATTTAAACAGTTAGCTAACAGAAAATTGATAAAAGTTGTTTTTGGTAAATAATAGTTAATAGATGAAAGTATTGAGTTCAAATTCAAACCAACCTGAGGACCAGCCCAGGCTTTCCGATAAGGTTACTTGGAACTTGACCAGTGAGGTTATTGTTCTGCAAAAATCTGAGACACAAGGATTCATGTGGGTCATATGGTGAATGCTACAAGTCTTCTTGCAAAAATTTATGGTTATGCAAGGACACTGTCCTGTTAATTAATGAATCTAGGAATTATCTGAAGAGGAGAACATGCGATGTGTTATGCAGTCTTAAATCCAAGCTATTGTGTATAAAAAAACTAATATTAGCAGGCAAAAATTACACGAACACAGGTGACATAATCAAGCAGACGCCTAATGCTAAGATAAGCAAACTGTTAAATATTTTGTTCTGAACTGCACAAACACAATAGTAAACATAACTAGCTAGGACAACCAAAATCCTCAAATGCCGGCATGTTCTGTTCAAAATTCAAATTAACATCAGAGATATATTAACTGAACAGTGACCACTGCAAACTTATTGCTCCGTGAACAAGAGGGCAAGTGTAACGAATCGGGTCAACCAAGGAAATTCATGAAAGTTCATACGTAAGGCATTGAAATCGAATAGAGGCTCTTCAAACAAATAGTCATTAGTCCTTTCTTGTATCATCTTCTATGATTGTAAAGAAACAGGCTCAGGCCAAGATCAGAGTGGAGGAGGATTCTAAGCTATCCTCCGTAACTGAGCTAATCACTTTGTAAACTAGCCAATGACACCAAATGCATTACCCCCGAGAGAATATGATACATATTTTCCTTCAAATATCAAGAGATGGAATTGTGCGAAAATAACAACAGCTTCATAGCAAACACATTCAAGCGTTTGAAAAAAAAAATCTTAGGAAGCTAAAGAAATGATTTTATAGGAGAAAACTGATGATCGGCTCTACTTGATATATGTAAACATTAAGTTGTGAACAAGCTAAGTATGACTGGTCTGAACTATAGGCTCATGTAAAATGACAATTATTAACTCGAGTTTTAGAGTTTTACTTCAGAGGCTTTCCCAAACCTCTTATTTCCAGATCATTAAAAGGGCTTCAAAGCTTTACTCTTTGAAAGCAGAATCTTTAAAGTTTAGAAACATGTAAATTATTCGAAGAAAAGTAAGACTTACAGTTCACTGAGCCCCGTAATGTTGCCGATTGACCCAGGAACCTGTCCAGTTAATCGATTGTCTTCTAAATGCCTTCATATAGACAAAAATAAATGTCATATGAGAAGAGCTGATCGTGGAAAACAACATCAGTCTTCAATTTAAACTCATTGACTGGTGTCAGTTATACATTGATGGTTGATACAAATAGCATTCTAAAACCACAGAGTATCTCAGAAATGAAGTTTAGTAGCATCCATTAGGAAAGCAGAACCATCATAGTGTTAGCTCATTAACTGATTACTCATAAGACTGATTTATCTCATTTCTAATCCAAATAACGAATGGTAGGTCCATAGAGGGGAAATCTTACAATGTTTTCAGCATCCTTAATGAACCAATATCTGGAATTGCTCCTGATAAACTGTTATTTCCAAGCCAGCTAACAATAAAAAATATTGTCAATAGAAAAAGTATTAGCTTTATAGTTGGACTAAAATGATGAAATAAGTTTCAGCAACCCACATGTCAGTCAAAGCACTCAATCTGGCAATACTAGGTGAAATTGTTCCTGAAAGTCCCATACTAGTAAGGTTCCTGCAGAAAAGAGTCAGCCTATGTAAGCTACTTTTAAATCAGTGCATAGGCATCAAACAACTTTGTCACAGTTCAGCTGTAACTCACAGAGAAGTCACACGAATTCGGGGACCTTCAGAACATGTAACTCCAGTCCAAGAATATTGACTTGGCATGCAAGGATCACCATTCCAGTCATACGGTGGGTTCTGAAAACTGCTTTTCAGCCTTTCCAGAGCTATTACTGTTGCACCAAACACAAAATATATGAAACAGAAAAACCACCAGAACTTAAGAATGATTCAAATGTTATTACATGAAACAGCAAAACCATCATAACTTGAAGCATGACATTGACAGTAGCTAAGAGAATATCTGCCCTGATCAGGTCCAGGGTGATGCAGACAACAAATTTGATCAATGCAGTTTTTTGGCAATTGAAAACGTACTTATCCTATAATTAGATTCAGATTCAATTCAATTGTACATAGCTAGACATGATTTAGTTTAGACTTCCCACGAGAAAGAAAAGCAAAATATCAAAGCTCATAACATACCATCTCTTGTGAGAGTTCTTATACCAAGGGGCATCAAGCTGAAAATTTCACCAGCATTAATCAATGGAGCAACACTAGAACCCGGAAGGGAACTCAAAACCAGTTTAGTAACACCACCAAGAGGCCACCTACTAGTATACACGACTTCACCTTCTGAACCCACACTCAAATTCTTATAATAAGTTGCATTATTTATTGTCACATTAAGCAACATAGGCCCTCCATCTGAGGAATTCCTATTATCTGCAAAGTACAGAGCAATGGAGTAGTTGAACTTGCTCGAAAGTACCCCAGGTGGCCAATTCAACTCCAGTGGTTCCGTCCCATTAGTAGTCAACTCCGTCTCAAATATCTTTGCTGGAGGCAGGTTCCAGATACCACCAACTGATAAATTTCGGTTTACCGATATGGTTGGATCAACCTCACCAAACGGCTCCCAGAACCGGTCAAAAGGATCGTCAGGATATCTGATCATCAATTCAATAACGTCAGCACATTTGATAATGGCTATAACATTTTTTCTCTTGTCAGATCAACATGGAGATAAATTTCACTAATTGATACCCATCACATATGTAAGTCATCTATTTCAACTGTGATAATTTCATCCTTCCAATTCAAATTTCAGCTTATTCATATTGAATTGAATTTTTAAACTGCAGATTCATCAAGAATAAAATCAAATAAACCAACCATTCAAACTTACCGAACACGTCCATTATGTCCAAAGCTGTTTCTGGCAACTAATGCAAGACCAAACTGATTAAAATCAGTTGCGTTATAAACCGAATTCCTCAATATCACAAACTCCAATGCGGAAATAAAAGGATCCGATGTCGTATACGAATTGGCCGCAACACAAACACTCATCGTCTTTCCTCTAGCAAGAAACACGCCTTCATAATAAGTCGACAATCCTTTCAAATAATCCTCGGTCGTGTTCACCACGCTCCACAAAGTCCCATCAATAATCTGGTCGAAAACAGGAGGCGAAACGTTTCCATTAACTCCTCCGTAAAAGTAGGTCGTACGGACCATATATCTCGCGCCACGGAAAACGTCGACGTCGTAGCAGAATTTACGGCGGAGGTTGTTTTGGAGAGGAAACGATCGAACGGTTGAAAGGATCGGAGTTAGTACTGGAACAGTTATGTTTCTGTCGGTTCCGGAAGTTATGAATTTTCCGTCCGGTTCCCATTCTCGGCCGTCTATTATCAACGGAACGGTAGCGCCACAGTTAATTAGCCTACCTGAAAAATAAAGAAACAAAAACGCTATTATACTGTACATGAAACGCGAGTTCTGAGCAAACAAAATTACCGATAGCTTAAACACGAGCTCTCAACAACAGAGCTGGCTCTTTTACGCGAGGCACGATCCATCACAAAACAAAACAACATACAAAACACCGTAATTACGATTGATTAATAAAAAATTACCTCGAGGAGGAGATTGAGAGAGGGAAGCGGAAACGACGGCAAGGAATAAAACGAGGATTAGAGGAACGGACGACATGTCGGAGAGGCTGGCATGAACTGGGAGAGAAAGGAAGGAATAGAATGAGTCTTTGTGTGTTGGGAAGTGATGCAAGAAAGGAATAGGGAAGGGGAAGAGGGAGAGGGGAAGGTATTTTCTTTAATTAGGTGACGCGGGAAAGAGGAGGGCCAGGTCATAGGCGGCATACACACGAAGTCGTTGTTTTGCTTTGGGTTTGGTGTGTGTTGTAACTAACCCTTTGTTAGTTAATTTTCACTGTCACATTCTTTTAATTGCTTTTTACTGTTGGGATCTATTGATTTAAAATTTTTGTTGCTTGAGAATGATATTGTTGTTGTTTCTCCTTTAATTTTTTTTACAAAGATTTGTTATAATTGACTCCTTAGGATGTTGTGTTTAGGTTGTAAATGAACAATCTAAACAAGCTATTTGCAAATAGTTCGGTATTTGGTTCAATTAGAGTTTGTTCATGACTCGACTCATTTATTATTGAATTAGGGTTAAACAAAATTTTAGGTTCGCTTAAAAAAACGAACTGAGCCTGAATACTCAAATACTCGGTTCATAATCTCGTGAACATACCCGTTTAAGATACTCGTTTTGAACTCGTAGGTAAACTCGTAAAATTTACAAAGATGCACATTTTTATCAAATTTAGTTGTAGAAAATACATATAAACTAAATTTTATAGATATAAAAATGTATACTTATGAACAATCTATTAATTTGTTTTAAATAAGAACATACAACAAAGACAAATTTCTAATTAAATAATAAATTTGTTTTTGATTTAACTACAAAACTGATTTTTATGTTATTACTAATTATACCTCTCTTTACTCCTACGACCATTGCTTTGTAGACCTCCAATTTCGTCGTTTGCTGATGTCACCTCTCCAGCCGCTCTCTCGTTGTCAAATAAAATTATATTTTAATTTTTGTTCAGTCAAATTCAATAAATCTAAGGAACATACTCGTTAACTCACGAATTTTAAATGAACCGAGTTTGAACAAATTTTTTAGTTCAACAAAAAAGTTCAGTTTGAGCATGTACTCGTAAAATTTTAAATGAGTTAAACTTAAACACGCAAAAATTTGACTCGTTTACAGCTCTAGCTATGTTGTGTTGTAGGAATTGAAATCTTTCTCAGTCAAAAGCATTGAAAGTCTACTTCTATCGGTGAATTCTTACGTGAGAACACTCACATTATTATTCCTCTAAAGACACTATATAATATTTTAATGCTAGTGTGTAAATTTTTATCTTTTCATTACATAATAAAAATTATATATATATTTTTCTAAATTACACAACTTTTATAAAATGTTACATGATAAATTAATGAATAAAATAAAAAAATACAAAATTTAACTATAATGAAATGTATAAAATGTTACATTGTTTGGATAGTAAACGTTAATTATAGACCGACAAACAGGAGACGCGCGTGAGTAAAAGGAGGAAACTCCGCTGGCTGGGTTTTGTTTGATTAGTGCATTCACGACTTGGGAGCAGGAGACGTGGCCCAAATTAGCGGACTAATAAAATCGATAAGAGCATTCCCAGCAGCATCCTTAAACTTACTTCCTTCTCTACTTTATTAGGTTTTTTAAAACTTCACAATTTCAACAGACTCTTAATTCTAGTTTCCTTAACTTAATTTAAAGAGGGAGTCTTAAGAGCTCCTTATAAATGAGGAGCCAAAATAAAACTTTCACACATTATTTTTTTAAAGAGACTAATATTACATAAATTATAAGGAGTTTAAATTAAATTAAAGAGTGAATAAAAGATTGATAAATTAGAGAGTATGTTAAAGATGCTGTTGGGAATGCTCTGAGAACAAAAAAGTTGCAGATATAACAAAATGGAAGGATCTTAAGGCTGAACGAGGGATGCATTGCATTAATTGTGTGACATATTTGCTAATTTTTTCACAAATGAGCTTCAAATCTGCTATTTTATTATGTTTGGGACTGAAATCCTGTTTTTCAGTTACATAGTCATATTTAATTGACACGCTCACCGTACTAATTAACACGTTCTACATGAAAATACTTATATAACTTTTTTTTCACTTTTTTTTACTATAATTATATGAATATGTCTACGCACACAATTAATATGCAATGTAATGAAATATGCAAAGTTTTGATTTGGTTTTTTATTGGTTTCCTATCATTTTTGTCTTATTTTAAATAGAAGATTATGGATTTGACACTGGATGCTACTCCCATCACTAATTTGGGTTTGTTTAATTTTTGCTCTTGTAATACCTTTTCATTTATTTTTATATTAAATTATTATGGCATTCATTAGATATAAGAATAAATTAGTATAAATATCGAGTTTTTTTTGTTAAATAATTTTAACGATATATTCATTACATAATTGGAATAAAATAGCTGAAAAATTATAAATATTTTAAACAATATATTTATTAATTTTTAATTTTATTAAACGAGTCTAACTCTTAGCATTTCTACAAATAATGAATGTTTTTAGCAATATATTTATTACATGATATGCTTTCTTTGTTGCAAGTGCATTTCAATCTCCTCATTAGATAATTTTTTTTTTCATTTTGTGTTGACTGTGCTGTAATCGTGTCATATTATTTCTTATTAGACATTACTATTTATGATATAAATAATAAAAAAATTGAATTTATATTATTTTTTATCGTATCATATTTGTATAAAAAATTATCAATTCTTACACACCATAATGTATACTTTTTCTTGATTTGGGAAAACTAATACTCACTTCTCATTCTCTTTTAGCTATTTCACAGTTTGAATGTCATCGAGCACGTAGATCAACTGACGTGTGGTTGCTCTAGTTTAACCAGAAATCTCGAATTTGAATCCTGAGTACGCAGCTGCGTTAAAATTCGGTTGGGAAAGTCTTGTCACCCTTTTGGTCATGCCTGACTCGAACATAAATAAAATTGAAGTACCCAAAATACCTCGTAGTTGAGACAAAAAAAACAATCTCAGCTAAGCAACTTGCATTATCCTAGCTATACTGGCAAATAAACAAATAGTCCGTGGTCTACACAATGAGTAGTTGTGAATTTAATTTGACAATGACAATACCCTGAAAGAATTGAAAAGAATCATTAATAAAATAGAGAATTAATAAAAAAAATGTGATTTTTAATATAAAGACTATCTTCATCAGGACTATTCTTATTTTATTAAATTCTACAGATTATATAAATTAAAATTACTTTTACTGTTAGAATTCAAATTTATTTCTCATCGAGTCCCTAATTTACGAGAACTTATGATAAAAGTCCACAGTAAAACATTTTTATACCAATTCTATATTTTAAGAGATATGTAAATAATTGGTGTGTTAATTTCACTATATTTTAACATAATAATTAACATCTTTCACATCCATCATATCTCTCAAGATGTGTGTTATTTGGGTTTTTTTGGCATTTGTAATTGTTTCTACTTAATTTATAAAAATTGAACAATTGTGTAGTCTTTATTTTATGCAATCTAAGCAAATACCACAAAATATAAAAAACAAAGGAACACAAGAACACTCCTTTCAATAAATTAAGAAGAATTTTTTAATATAGACATAAAACCAGTCAAAGATTACATAAAATTTTTATTTAATTATGTTTTCAATACGATTTGA
>CANYCX011762159.1:0-30448 GCA_948193385.1 Breynia disticha f. nivosa | reverse complement strand
TACAATCCAAAAAGCTACAGGTAACTCCATATCATACTTTAAAAATTTATTTATTTAAAAAGACAAATACCCATAACTTTAATTTAACTCATTTTATTTGAGAAAGCCTAGTAAAATATTTTCTGCATTCATATATCTATTAACTATTTGTTACTTTAACAGTAATTAATTCAACTAACATTAATAATTTTATGTCCCATATTCTCAAAGTCATAACCACATCAGGTATATTTTAAAATTAAAATATTACTCAAATACACATAACATTACATGCAATCTATCATATGCAATTATTTACTACTTATAACTAAAATTTCATTATTTCGTAAAACTATACTAACAACAATATATTTAAAAAAGATAAATCTATTACACTTAAAATAAAAATAACTTACTGCAACTCCTTGATTATTTTAACTTGCTAGTTTGATAATCCTGGATTAAAAAAGCAGACGAAAAATAAATATATTATTATAAAAATATAAAAGAAACTTCTACAAAAAACGTAATCTGTAATAGAAACATACAAGACAAAAAGAAGAAGAAGAACAAACCTAATATATTTGAAGATGAAAGAAACAGAAAAGGAATGGTGCTGCTGAGGAAAGAAAATGGAGAGCAAAGCTGGGATTTTTTTTCCTCTGTCCGAAAGAAAACTATAGCAAAGTTGATGAGTTTTTCGGAGGAAGGAGATGGTTTTTATAATTAAATGGCTGCATGAATTATTGGTCTCTGCTAGGCATGCATGCATTATTGGTCTCTTATAGCCTTTGACTGTCTTTCTCCCTCGTGACCGACAACACGTGAAGGGCTTGCAGGGGAGTCAGAATTTGGTGCTACTTCTCGCCACGTCATGGCGTTTTGTGCAAAATTGCCATGACATGTAGCGATGTATATAAATCACTACACGTCATGGCAGTTTTACCCAAAATGCCATGACGTGGCGATATGCTGTCAATGTGCGCTAAACGTAATGGCGCATTTGGCTAAAAACGCCATTACGTGTGGCGATTTTTGGCCTTTCCCACCCTAATCTGGAAATACTTTGCCTTTCACACTTGTTCGTGAATTAAAATTTTATGAACTATGGTTTTGGTCAAATGCCCTGAGGAATGTGTTATATGAGAAATTCAACGTCATACTTTGTGATTAATGTCTTTGGCACATTGTGGTTTGATGGTTGTTTCTTTCTCTTGATTTTCATTATGTTGTTGAACTTTATTAACCCTGTCACAAGCCAATAAAGTCCTCTTTAATTAGTTGTTTAATTTCTTAAATTATTAATTTGAGTAAATTTGATTGAATTTCAAACTTTGAGAAAACTTCTGCATTGATGGTTTGAGTATAAACACTTCACCACTTTCTTTTGAGTGAATCAGAGACATCTATGAGTGTGTTGTTTTATTATTCTTGAGAGGGCCCTACCAGTGTGGAGACTTATCTATTAGATAAGTCAGTCATCATTGTAATGGTTGTGTTCTTTGTTAAGGTTTTAATGTATGCTGATGTGGGTTGGATTGACCATAGGGTTGAGGGTGAATTGATTGAAGTTTAATCTTTTTCTTGGTTTTATTTTTCACATGTTTGAGGAAAAAATGGTTTTAAGTGTGGCTATATTTGTTAGGTTGCATTTCATGTATTCTTTTTATTTGTTATTTTGCATATTTTGTCCCATTATTTACTTATTCTAAATATATTTCATGTCTTGTGTCTTAGGTGACATAGCAAAAACAATGGAGCAAAATTAGAACAAAGCTAGTTGATGTTCAAGAAGGAAGCAACGTCCTAGTCGAGTACACGCATTGGCCAGCAGAGTACGTATGATCGTGATCACTGATAAATGTCATTTTGTAAATATATTTCATTCTTGTTTTTATGACATTTATTAGATTTTTTGGTCAATTTGTACATATTCCCGCATAAATTCTATAATTTTTATGCCTTTAAATCACTCGTGGAACTTCAAGAGCAAAAAGGCAGAATGTGGGTCGAAACAGAGTGAAACAGTGAGAAAACCTCGAATAGAGGAGACCAAACAATTTGTAGAATGGCCTCAGCAAATCGTGTGCAAAACTGTTCTATTTCACCAAAGTTACAAAAGCATTCTGAAGGACTAGAACAACCTGGGAAACAGTTTCTGTAAATCGTTTTCTAAACTGTTCCACTTCACTAAAGTTATAGAAGCATTCTAAAGGATCAAAACGGGTTGCAAAATGGTTTATATCACAAATCGTTTCCTAAATCTTTTGCTTCTACTAGACAAAAAGAAGGCTTCACGAGGATTAAAATGGTATGAGGAATGACCTTACCAGACCATTTCCTAGACCGTTTTACCTGGAGAATTAGTGCTGGACTCAAGCAAACTGTGAACCACATTTTTGGTAAATTCATTTTTCGTTAAACCTCAATTTTCGCACCCATTTTTTCTATTTAAATAACAACACCATTGAAATCGAGAGAATATATATATATATAAAAATATATAGAAAGAATGACATACATGCACCTCATTTAAATCGGCCCAAAATACAATCAATGTAAAATATGCGAAAGCTAATGGTTTTCGGTTTAAAACAATGCTAGTGCCAAGCCTATACTATCATGTATATGGCTATAGACTATACAAAATGCAAAAGTATGGTGTATCCAAAATCTACTAGGAGCCGACCTGCTACAAGTATCACACGTACGTGCTCCACCCTAAAAGGAAGGTCCTACACCACGTTACTGTCGCTCTGCACACATATACACAGCAAAATAGAAGGTGAGTATAAAGAATACTCAGTAAGCGATCCTTATAGTTATTATGTTGATTGCGCAGGGGAACCTTTGGCCTCCACGACCTAACCTCCACATAAATATAATTCGTTAAACCTATGAATCGATAAACAAACCATACTAGATCAAACCATTTACAACAATCATTTTTCAGCAACCAGAACAGGGGGAACGGCCTAGGGGAACGGCCAGAGTGGCCGTTCACCTGGCCATTCTGACTCCCTATCCACAATTAATAAGAGAACGGCCATGGGAAATGACCAGCCTGGCCGTTCCCTTGGCCGTTCACACCTGCAGGGATAGAATAGATTGCATTTCAACACTTAATCCTACCAAACATTTAAGCACACATTAGATCATCCTTTTCCAATCAAATACACACTTTATCTCATCACAAACATGCCATTTTCCATCGATTCACAACCCAACACACTTGCAAGAAACCAATTCATAAGTCATTTCTACAAGTTTAACCGAACGAGCATGATTTCAATCGCATTGCACATACACATCAATTTCATATCCAAACCAATCCAATATCCACTTAAATGCACAAATTAAGAAATGCCAATCCAATTCACGCGTCAGGGTCTTTTTACGCGTGTAAGAGAGTCCACTATCAAAGTTTGCAAATCCCCACATAAAAAGCTGAGCTCTTGCTCTAGTTGGTAAATCCCCACATTTGAGTTTTCGTTCGATTTTGGCAAATCCTCACATTTGAGCTTTTGCTCCATTTTTGGTAAATCCCCACATGAATTATCAGCTTTTTCTCTATTTGGAAAATCCCCACATTTAACATACAAAGATGTTAATAAACACGTCCACATAATATATGTAAATGAATGCAACGTTCTCATTTCTCATCAACCTTAATACTCACCATGATACCATTTATAAATTCCAATCACTTTCAACAAATTGCACAATCATCATTTCTCATCACCTAATATAAGTCATAATCACCCAATTCAATACCAAACCCATCACATTACCTCATCTCTTTTCTTATAACATATAACCCAATCACACATAACAAAGCAACACACTCATATTACATCAACCATTCAATTTCATACAATTCTCATAACACCATTTCCAAGCAAGTCTAAGCATTTTTCCTTTTATGAAAACACAATCAATCAACATACGAACAAACAAAACATTCTCAAACATAATATTATTCAAACAAGGCTAGTACTACGAATTATAAGTGTTGAACACACTTACCTCGGGCTCCAAGAACAAGTTCCTCGCTCGCTCTCTGGTTCAGATTCTGAAACTCGATACCTACACACATTACATCCCTCATTAACCTCATTTATCACCCTACATACCACATTTTCCATTTAGTATCATCATTTCCCACAATTCCTAAGAAACTTAGGACTCTAAATCCCTCTCCATTCTCACAATTCAAGTCATATGCACGTGTCATTTCGATTAACACACAAAACCCAACAGAAGCCCACATAAACTCACTCAAAATGCATACATTTTCCTTAAAATCGGGACCTAGAGCTCATTTGGTTGATGTTTTCGAAAGAAATGCACGAGTCTTTACGTATTGGGAGCAAGGTTTAAGGTTTGGGAGGGTGTGGTAAAGTGTTTTCGTGCTAGGGTTTTGGAGAGAAAAGAGCTAGGAGGGTTGGATTCTCATAGATGAAGTTTCTCTCTCTCTAAAAATTAAAATGCGTGTTTTAATTCGACCCTCCAGCAGGCCGAACGACCATGGGAAATGTACTATGGTCGTTCCCTTTGGCCGTTTCACCTGTTTGGGAAGCCAAATGGCCATGGGAACAGTCTGCTTGGCCGTTCCTGGCCAACTTTTTCTGCCGAACTTTCTTAATTATTCTCGTAGAATTTTTGGGGCATTACATTATATCCATCATCAAGTGTATTATCATTTAATATTTTATAGTTAAAAACTATTCTGGCCTTTCCTTTGGTTAATTCTGCATGATTTCAAACAATAAAAGTTGTTGTCCTATAAGGACTTTCTGAATGTCTTATTAGCTTTTGTTTTAATAATTCATCAATTTGTATTGAAAATTCCTGCTTATCCAAAGGAGTATATTCAATATTTACTGTTATTATTCTTAAATCAGGATTTTTTTAGTGTTATTTTACATGTATATTGTACTTGTGATTTTGTTATATCATTTTCAATCCAAATTTTATTAATAGTAGAAGGGTTAGCTAAAAAATCTAATTCACCAAGTCCACCACGCTTGTGAGCAAACTCTGATTTTACTGTATATTTAGTAGTGGGAAAACTGTAAACTTGTTTACTAATTGTGATACAATTTGTTCCTATTGTAATAATTTTTCCAGATATAAAATTTAATGCAAGAAGAAATTCAGTGTAATTTGCGAAAGGAGGATTGATTAAAATTTGTCCTAAATCATATTTAGCACTGTATTTACTTGTAAATTCTAAAAATTGTATAGCTTTTGCATCGATATATTGAGTGATAGAAATTGTTATATTTTCAACTGTTCTTGTACAAACTTTATAAGAATATTTTGTATGATATTGCTCAGGTATTAAACTATGTCCAAAAACATTTTTTGAATTACCTGTATTAAGTACTGCTTTAAGTCTTCATAATAATTTTCTGTAACCCATAAGCGACATTTTATGGTTATTAAATTATAATTATTTGTACTAATTTGTGTTATTTCACTCTAATTATTAAGTTCATCTACAGATGTTTCTTTAATTTTTTGTTTTTGTCTATAGACATAATTTTCAAGTTTTTCTATCTTAGTGTTTATTTGATCAATTTTTTAACTATGTAATTGAATTATAGCTTCATGTTTTTTTATTCTTTCTTCATAAAAATTATGATGAATAATATTAGAAACACTTTCTAATTTTGCTTCTATTTGAAATAACAATTTTATACATATGAAGCAAATTTCTTTAAAACATTTATTACATTGATAATGTTTTTTTCCATTTCAAGAAATTTAAGACAATTAAAACATTTAATATGATTATTTCTTCTATTTTTAATCCACTCATGTTCACAATTTCTTCTATTTTAAGCATATATGTATATATTATTTGTGTTTGATTTTCATCTTCACTTACTATACTGTAAATAGAATCTTTGTCATTATTAGAATTTGAATGTATTTCTTCAATTTGAAAATCATTAATTTCTTCTATTAATCTAACTTTTCTGAATGTTGTTTTCTTTCAGGAAAGGTGTTAGCTAGATGCTGACGATCTCCACAAATAAAATATTTACAACATCTATTTGTGAGATTTTTTACATGTTTATATTTTTATATTTTTTGTTTTTTTATAATATGATTTAAGATATTTTTTATTTTTTGGTCTTGAGTTATAACCATATGCTTGAGGTGTATAAATAGTTATTTTACAAAAAGCATATGCATGTTTTTTAACTTCTTCCTGTATTGTAACTTTGACACATTCATCTTGTAAAGTGTTGAAAACAAATGTTATTCTAGGTCCAAGACCAACATTTTTTAAATTTTGTTCATCAGCTAATTTTATCCATGCTTTATGTAATTGTTTTCCTAATGTTCCTGGTAATTTTGATAAGTATTTATTACATAAGTCATCATCCATTGCTTTTCTTGCTTTAGCTAACTGATGTGCAAACTCTAATGTATATTCTCGAATATATTTAAAGTCTAGAATGGATGTTTGTTCTAGCTGTCTAACAGTTGTATCTTGTAAAAAATGTATTTTCTTTTGATGGGTTTATTCCTAATATTAATATTCTGATTGTTTATGTAAAATTATAAGGATTATTTCCTAAAGCTTTTAAATTATTTATTTCAAGAGGATCTTGGGCTTTTTTAGATTCCCAAAAACCTAAGGCTAGTGGGCCTAAAGTAGTTTCTAAGTAAGGAAACATGTCCATATATATTCTTTTATTTGCTTCCCAATCTCTGACTACATTTTGTTCCCATTGAGTTATCTCATCAGGCCAAAGTTGAGGGCTTGAATTTTCTAAAATAACATAGTATTACTATAAGTATATCCTATGAGATATCTACTACCCATTTCTATAAAAGGGGATTCATTTTAATAGCGTATAGATGGTGATTTCCAAGTCTGCCTACCCATGCCATCACTACTAGTTGTTCCTAATTCTTGGTATTCAATTTTTTGACATTTTTGTCCTATTAAAGGGTCCATAAAAGTTGTTTCTGTTGGTTTTACAAATCTTATAACATTAAATTATTTCCATCAATAATATTAGGTACTAAAGTTAGATTAAAATATTTTTGTAATTGAGTATATGTCATATCAAAATCCATTCCTAGATTTGTTAAATAGTCTATTATCATTTCATCAGCATTGTTTTGTAAAGTGTCGATAGAAAATTTTCTATCAATAATTTGTTCAAATGTTTTATTTTCTTGTGTATGAAAACCAATTTCCTTTAACTCAGTTTGTTCATCTATTAATTTAGTGTCTAATGGTTCAAATAAACTATATCCAATGTAATCAAACTGTTCTTTTATAAAATCTAAATTATTATTGTATTTATTTAGTGTTTTTTGTATTTCTAAATTGGAGGTTAAGATGTATTTTTTGTTTAAATTATTATTTTTTCTATCCATTTGTAAATCTATCCCAATATTTATAATAAAATCAACAAGACTGCTTATTTATTCAGATTCTTCATGGATACAATGTTTAAATTGATTAGAAAATATACAAGAAAATTTACATTATTCTGTTAAAATAATATGTTTTTCTTCAAAATTTTTACTTAATTGTAAGTCTAAATAAGCTAAATTTTGAAAAATTTCTCTTATGGTGCCTGATTTTCATCTAATTGAAAGGGGTTTTGTTCTCTAAATCTCAGTATATTTTCGAAGGTTTGAAGTTTTAATTCTTGTTTTTCTATTATACTAGTTTGTATTTGAAGAAGATAATTCTATTTTGTGTTCTTTTTTTGTAAAAATTATTTAGTTGTAAAATATAGGTTTGTATGACAAATATTCTGTCATCAGTTTCTATCCATTTATTATATAAGTTTATTAATTTTGTATCATGATTTATCAAGTGTTTAGTTCTACTTTATTTCTCTTTCTAATCTATCTAAATCAGAATTTAATTGTCTTAAAATAACACAGTAATTATTTAAAGAAATTAATGGGTAAGAGGGCATAAATACCTTGTATAGACTAGTAACGAGTGTAAGAGAACATGAATAGTGAATAGCTAGCAGCAGGTAGAAACAGGCAGTAGTGAGAAGGCTTCTTCTTCCTTAATCTTTTTAATATAGTTTCCCGTTATCCCCTAAAACATTTAGAGATTGTTTGGTTATTATAAACCTTAAATCATTCCACTAATCATTTATAAGGATATCTAAGTTTTAACAAAATCTTTTTGATAGTCCATCTCATCTAGAGGAGTTTTCAATAAAATAAAGAGGATGCAAAGCAAACCACCATCTCAAAACTCTTAGTTTTTTTCCAAAACATGATGCAATGAAAACTATTTTTGGCATAGTCTGTAGAGAATCTAATCTCTACTCTGATGGCACTAAATGTGACGCTCAAAATGCAAAACTCAATTTTAAATAAAATAAGGATATTGGCAACTATATTTTTTTTCTTTTTAAAACAAGTAAGTAAGCAAAGGAAAGATGGAAGAAAGAACAGTTACAAATCCTTTAGAAACCATGACATAAGTTTGGTCATACACAATTTCAACACAAATACGGAAGCATAGAAAATTGGGTTACATTTTAAATGTGCAAACCCTTAATTATACAAAAGTTGTGGGGTTTCAAAAAGCATCATTTGAAATCATAAACCTAGAGTCAGGCCTTCGTGACAATATCGCACCTTTAAGCGCCCACAAAGTCTCGTCCACTAGCTAACTATTGTTGGTCTGCATAACATCACAAACATAATGCATCGTAACTAAATACCCAGTAAGTGCACCTATAACACTTACCACGGTAGTTAATGCATAAGTAATCGTTATTTTTAATGTTTTAGGTACATTATGGAATAGAGAAATCATCCTCTTTAAAACCCTATCAAATCCGTCCTTTAATTCTGTCAATTATTCATCAGAAAATCTCAAAAGCTTGGCATGGCCTGTGCCAACTAGCATGACGCCTGTGCCAACCTCCTGGACAACTCTTTACCTGCATTTTTCAAGCCTTACACACAACACTTCATTCGATATTACCTAGACCTTCCTTAAGCCATCTCTAAAACCCATCACATTAAGCATAACACTTTATAATTCTCTTTTATCCACGCCATATCAAATACATTATCTATCATAAGTTCCACTCATTTATGTCCCAATTAAAGGCTTTTGTGTAACATCCTCGTCCCAAAATCACATAATTAATGTCATAAGTAAAATATTTGATAAAAATAAGAATTTATATGATAAAATAAATGATTGGAAACAAGCTTGAGGAAGGTTGATAGAAGATTGATGGAAGTTTGATGTTAAGTAACTAAAGAATAAAAGGAAGCTAAGAAAATAGAGAATAACACGTGGTGGTGAGGAAAGAACGCGTGGTGGGCACAACCATGCATACTTCTCTGATTTTTGGAAAAAAATATAAGTTCAACTTGCTCGAGAAATCACTTAGAACCTTCAATAACCATTTCAAAGCTAGAGAGAAAGGGGAAAAGTGAGAGGCGAGGAAAGGAAAAGAGATTAAATGAGAAATTGAGAAAATAAGCGAGGGAACGGATTCGAGTTATCGAATCAATTGTAATCTCTAGCGAGGAATCCATTGGTATAGTCAAATCAGGTAAAATCCAAATTTTATTGTACCTTTTTACGAGTTTACTTATTGAAATAATTATAGAATTGATTCAGAATTCATTGAAACTGATCAATTAATGATGAAAGAGAAGATAGGAAAGTGTTATGGATAAGTTTAGGGTTTTGTAAGGTTGACTAGCAAGTATAATGCATTCATTAGGGCATGCATTATGTGTTTTGATATATTAGATCTTATAAAAAGACTTATATATGTGTTTATAGGTCGACAGACCAGACGGTTAGGGCAGGACCATAGCATGCAGAGGTCTAAGTATTTCAATTGACAGGTGAGTAGTCTAACTCACTTAAAAATATAATGAATACGTAAAGTCATATATATGATATTGATTAATTTTTTGAGTTTATTTATGAATTATAATCCAATACGATGAAATGGTAAAATGTGGAATTGGTATAAAATTGGAAACGAATACGTTTATATTATCGAATTGCAAATAGGTACGAACAAAATGAAAATGCAAACAGGTACGTTTACGTTATTCACAAATATGCGATTGCATGATTGCATTGAATTATATGGATATGATATCCGGATATGGATATGATTGATATGGAACAGATATGATATGATATGGTATTGGTGGAGAGATGGTTTGGTGATATTATGATTGATCATATTGGAGAGGAAGCACGAAGAGGAAGATATTGAGCATATTGCATAACAGTTTTCATCGCATGACGATATATCTATAGAGTTATTGTATATGAATTAAATGATACACAAAATAGTATATAATTGCAACGACCATAGGAAATGTAACGAATTATTAAGTGAATCTAGAAAAGGCGATTGAATATCATTTGTATTTCTTTTTACATATTGTGGTTTAATACAAAAATGGATTTAATAAATTAAATGAAATATTGACTACTCACTGAGGCCGCAACTCACACAACTATGATTTTTATTTCAGGATCTAGTAGCAAGCATAGTAGAGGTATAGATTTGACAGGTGGGTTGATGGCTAATCTTGGACTATTTTCTCTCTCCTCATTAGAGTTGGGCCAAGGAGTTTGTGGTTTGTTGCATGTTTTGCTTGTTCATATGACATGTTTGGTTGACAGATTGCTACGAATGTTTTGGTTGTTGTTATATATATGTATATATATGAGTTTCTTGTTGTGTGATACAGATATGAATGTTTGAGGTGTATGTTGATAGATATAAGTTGATATTTGCTTGAGAACTGTTGTTATATTTAGATTGTTTTACATGATTGCAATATATAAATATGGTTATATCCAGGTTATAGTCATTATATACCAGTTCTACTTTAAGTATGAACTTTATATTTCCATGAATAATGGGCGTATTAAGTTAACATAAAGTTTAATCCATGGATATGTTAACTAATACGATTGATAATCTGATCATATAATAGAATAACTATAAATTGTTATATGATATAAATATATATATTGATTAAAGAAAATAGGATAATGGTTAATGATAGTGTAAGAGTATCAGAAAGTTTTAAATTTATACATAAGAAAGATGGTATTCTTATGTTAATCTATATGATTAATACGATAATAAGATAGGATGTTTTATTTTGGTATCAGAGGAGGGATATGATCCTTGGATATATTATTGATATGTGGTTTATGATTTGTAGTTGCATGTGCATTGTGTGAAATGTGTGCTTAATTGGTCTTATTTGGTTTTATAGATATGTCAGAGCCCAAACATCCTAATGAGAGAGTAGGAGCAGTAGAACATACAGTATAGTTATTACATGCAGGATCTAGAGATACATAGTATGATCCTGACAATTTGCAATATGGGCCAGCATATCCTTATCCACCACCCCCACCTTACTATACTATGTACAGAGATCCACATCTAACAGATTATCATATTAGAGCCAAAAACTTTAAAGAATTGAAGAAGTTATGAGCTATAGAGTTCAGGGGTACTATGGATCCACGATAGGAACAGGAGTGGTTGGATCGGATTATTAGAGTTTTTGACATGATGCAGGCTAGTACAGAGGACAGGCTAGAGTTTGCGGTATCATTATTGCAGTTTGATGCGTATGAATGGTGGAAGACAATTCCTCATTCTTTGGAGTTTCCATGAGTTATAGCTTAGGAGGATTTTTCACGAGAGTTTAGGAAGAAGTACTTACCGAAGGTGTATTTGAATGCAAAAAGAAAAGAGTTCTTAGCGCTGAAGTAGGGGCAGATGATTGTAGGTGAGTACGAGTTACAGTTTACCCAGCTGTCACATTTTCCTACGAGCTATATCTAGACTGATAGGGATAAATGTAGGTTATTTGAGGATGGCCTGAACAAGAAAATTCGCAAAAAAGTCCCCAAAACTGAAACGAGCGAGTATATAGTATTAAGGGATGCAGCTATTAGAGCTGAGGAACTACTTAAAGTTAAAGATGATGATGAAGAGGAAAAAGAAGTAAACAGAAAAGAGTATCCACTTTAGGAGAGTCTAGAAGACCAGGAAAGAGGGCTGAGTTTACCCCTACTCGTACCGAATTCTGAGGATTTAGTGTTAGCCAATCACGACCATTTTCTTATCTGGCTTATCGTGGTAGAGGATTTGGATGGTGAGGAAAGGGTAGCTCGACGACTGTTTTCGGGCCTATTAGAGTTCTGTGCCCACATTGTCAGAGGATTCGTTCAGGTGAGTGTAGATTATTGACAGGAGATTGTTTTGTGTGTGGTTAGTAAGGACATTTTTCTAGTTATTGTTCAACGAGGAGAGATAATGTTAGGACAGAGAGAGATGTATCTCAAACACAGTCGGTAGTACACAGTAGTGATCAGATGATGACTGCGAGTGGTAGTCGAGGAAAGGGTCGAGGAGCTGCTTCTACTTCAGTGTCTAGCTGAGGCAGAGGAGCCTTTGGTACCCAAAATGAGGGGCATGCTGGAGTCTTTGCAATGTCTCGAAAGGAGGCAGCAGACGCCCCTGAGGTTATCACAGGTGAGTTACATTTATTTGGTGTTTCTACTTATACATTGATAGATCCTGGTTCTACACATTCATTTATTAACCTTAGAATAATACATGTAGTTAAAGTTAAACCTGAGACATTGACACAGAGCCTTGGAGTCCATACTCCATTAGGTGAAATGATGTGGGTACATACAGTATATAGAAATTATAAAATACAGATACAAAGTACAGAATTGACAGTTGATTTAATTTTATTAGATTTGACAGAGTTTGATCTAATTTTGGGTACAGATTGGTTAGCTCGTCATCAAGCTAAAGTAGATTGCTATACCAAAGAAGTGATCATTGAACCTAAATAATAAAACAAAGTAATATTTTATTGAAACAGTAAGATTGTGCATATCCTGATAGAGAGACAGAGTTTACTATTGAGTTGATTTTTGTTACGGCACACATATCTGTACAACCGTACAGAATCGCATCATCTGAATTACATGAATTAAAGAAACAGATACAAGAGTTATTTGATAAGGGATTCATCTAACCTAGTGTTTCACCTTAGGGAGCACCTGTATTATCTGTTAAAAAGAAAGATGGAACATTATGGTTATGTATAGATTATAGAAAACTGAATCAAGTAACAGTGAAAAAAAAATATCCATTGCCCCGTATTGATGATCAACTTGACCAATTGCAAGGTGCTATAGTGTTTTCCAAGATTGACCTAAGATCCGGGTATCATCAACTAAACATAGCACAAGAAGATATTCGAAAGACTGCTTTTTGAATCCAGTACGGTCATTACGAGTTTTTAGTTATGCCATTTGGCTTAACTAATGCTCCAGCAGCATTTATGGCACTAATGAACAATATATTCCAATCCTTCCTCAATTAGTTTTTGATTATATTCATAGATGATATACTGATCTACTCGAGGAATACCGATAAACATAATGAACATTTGCAAATAGTCTTGCAAATTTTGTGAGAAAAATAGTTGTATGCAAAACTTAGCAAATGTGAGTTTTCGTTAGATCACGTAGTCTTCTTAGGACACGTGAAGCAGTAGTTAATTGGGAACCTCCTAAGACAATTATAGAGATGCATAGTTTCTTAGGTATGGTAGGTTACTATCGTATATTTATGGAGGGGTTCTCAATTATAGCTGCACCGCTAACACGACTATTGAAGAAGAATGTTTCTAGCCAATGGAATGATCAATGCCAGCAAAGTTTTGATGAATTGAAATACAAACTGAACATAGCTCCAGTCCTTAAGATACCTTCGAGTATAGGAGGATTCGTTATTTACAATGATGCTTCATATCAAGGACTTGGATGCGTATTGATGCAAAATGGGAAAGTGATAGCATATGCCTTTAGAAAACTCTGACCACAACAAACTAATTATCCAGTACATGATTTAGAGCTTGTCACAGTGGTATTTGCTCTAAAGATATGGAGACATTATCTGTATGGCGAGACATTTCAGATTTTTACAGATCATAAAAGTCTGAAATACTTAATGACCTAAAAGGAACTTAACATGCGACAAAGAAGATTGTTAGAGTTATTGAATGACTATGATTGTACAATTGAATATCATCCAAAAAAAGTGAATGTTTTTGCTGATGCACTGAGTAAAAAGTCAAGTGTTGTTATATCTATCTTATGATTAGCGCGTATGATCGATTC
The DNA here is from genome assembly GCA_948193385.1 of Breynia disticha f. nivosa. Lineage (NCBI taxonomy): Eukaryota > Viridiplantae > Streptophyta > Magnoliopsida > Malpighiales > Phyllanthaceae > Breynia > Breynia disticha. The sequence continues at coordinate 16,248 of CANYCX011762159.1, read as the reverse complement.
GGTATCTTTACAAAGCTTGAATAAAAATTTAGAATTAACTGATCTGGATTGTTAATAACATTATTAATGGTTAGACCAATGTTGCTAAGAAAGATACGAGCAACACAAAAACAAGATGAAGAGTGCATAAGGATGATAGAATAGATTAATTAGGGTATTAAGACCCCATTTTAATTTGTTAATGAGTTATTGATGATTGGATTCGGAGTATGTGTACCTAATATCGAGGGGATTAGACAGGAGATACTAGATGAGGCTCATAATACTTCATCTACTATGCATCAAGGAATGACAAAAATGTACAATACTCTAAAACAACACTACTAGTGGCCCTGCATGAAAAAGGAAGTAGCTGAAGAGAATTTTCAGAGCTGAAGAAGCGGTTAATGGAGACTCTAGTGCTTGTATTGCCGACTAGTGGAGGCGAATTTATGGTTTATACCGACGCCTCTAAAGTAGGACTACATCATGTATTTATGCAGAATAGGAGAGTGATAGCCTACACTTCACTACAGTTGAGACCACACGAGGGTAATTACCCTACCCATGATTTGGAATTTGCCACAATCATTCACACCTTAAAAGTGTGGAGGCATTATTTGTATGGTGAAACTTTCCAGATTTTCACTGATCACAAGTGCCTCAAATATATTACCTCTCAAAAAGAATTAAACCTAAGGTAGCAGAGATGGATTGAGCTTCTGAAGGATTATGACTGCACCAATGATTACCATCTGGGAAAGGCTAATATGGTCGCCAATTCCTTGAGCCAAAAGGGTAAAGAGGGTGAGGATACAGTGACTCATAGAGTTGAATCTTTGTTTACATTACGAAAATTAAAAGTGTGGCTTGACGTGATTGAGGGAAAGATGTTGGCTAACATACGGGTGAGACCCCGTATGCGGGAGTTGATTGTAGAGAGGCAAAAAGAAGACGAGCATTAAATAAGGATTAAAAGGAAAGTGGAGAAAGGGAAAGTGACGACACCACATCAGTTGGACGATGATGGGTTTTTGTATTATGGGGGATGTTTGTGCAATCCTGATATAGCGAAGATTAAGGAGCAGCTGATGGAGGAGGCACACTCCTCGCCATACTTAGTGCATCCTGGTAGCACCAAGATGTATCGAGATATGAGGGATATGTATTGGTAGGTCAATATGAAGCAGGAGATTGCAAATTTTGTAGCTTAGTGTGTGCTTTGTCAGCAAATCAAGGCAGAACATCAAGCTCCAGCAGGAAAGCTGAGACCGCTAGAGATACCAGAGTAGAAGTGGAAGAGAATTATAATGGATTTTATAGTGGGCTTCCCGAAGACTTTCAGGCAGCATGATGCAGTTTGGGTGATAGTTGACCGACTCACTAAGTTGACACATTTTCTAGCAATTCGATAGGATGATACACTTGACAAGCTTGCGAGCTTATATTTTGCTGAGATAATAAGGTTGCATGGTTTTCTGATGTCGATAGTATCAGACTGGGATCCATGTTTCACATCATGATTCTGGTAGCATTTGTAGGATGAGATGGGTATTAGGTTCTGATTAGCATTGCATTTCATCCTCAGACTAATGCTCAGTCTCAGAGGACTATTCAAACTGTAAAGGCTCACATGATGAGGTCTTCTGTGCTGGAGTTTGGGGGTAATTGGGATGATCACTTACCGTTGATAGAGTTTGCTTATAACAACAGTTACCACTCGAGCATCTGTATGGCACCTTATAAGGCCTTATACGAGAGGCAGTGCTAAAGTCTAGCCTATTGGGATGTTGAGGGCCTGTAACAAATTGAGGGACCGAAGCTAGTTCAGTAGACCCTCGAGAAAGTCAATGTGGTAAAGAGATGTGTGCAGGCAGCTCAGGATTCCAAGAAGAGCTACTTTGATCAGCATCATAGGGAGATAGCGTATGAGGTTGGAGATAGGGTGTTTCTCTGAGTTTCACCTTGGAGAGGAGTAATTTGGTTTAGTCAAAAAGGGAAATTGAGTCCGAGGTACGTGGCTCTATACGATATTACAGAGAGAGTTAGACCACTTGTCTACAAACTCAGTTGCCAGAGGAGTTGTCCAGATGACTGGTATCTAGTAAGCGCACTAGATCGGTGTAGTTTTACCACGGAAGTATGCCTCCCAGGATCGAATCCCACGAGGAACTTAGTATTTAAATTGATTCGGTGCTAACAAGAAAATACATCAAAGCAACAAACATGGAAAATTGTTGCTTTTAGAAAGTTGACCTAAAGACTAAATGCGTAAATAAAATAGCAACTAAAAAACAATAATTAAAAGCATCGAGTTTTCCTAGCCTTCAATAGACCTACACATGGTTACTTAATTAGATTGAGGTCAATGATGGTGTTCTCGCACTATTGTCAATTAAGAGTCCCTTTTGGGATGCTCAAAATTGCGTCCTTAAACCTAGATAATGTTCTACTTTCGTGACACATTAAACTAGGAAAGTCCATTGATCATATAGGCATTTCATCGAACACATTAGTGCCAATTGGTATATCTCTATCCAATTAAGTGCTAACACTATTTGATTAGCCTTATTATCCCTAGACTTTCACAAATCCAAGATAAGATTACTAAAATTGAATGGTACAAAAATTGCAATTGAATGTCCTAAGCTAGAAGTCGATTAATTAAGATCTAATGCAATACAATCCTAGCTTATCACTACTATGGATTGTTTACATGATTTAACTAATTACATCGCTCTTTCTATCGCAATGCAATATGTACATTTCAAGCAATCAATAATAATATGTGGACCCTATCATTCATCCATTAACACAATCAAATAGACATTCAATCTGGCAATGATATATCATTAAGCATAAACCTCAAAATCCAACAAGCAAACCAAGTTTCTAGTCTATCTACATCTTGGGAAAACCCAACAAAATGTTTAGCCTAGCATGGCTAACAATAAAAATATAGAAACGGTAAATAAAGAAAACGTTACCATAAAGAAAGAAGGAAAATAAAACCCTTGAATGTTCTCTTTTTTCCCTCCAAAATGCGCAGCCAAAAGTCCCTCATAAACCCTAAGACAACCGTTTTTATAGCCTTCCTTTGAGCCCCTGTAAAGTGTCGTAAATACCCCAAATTAAACCATTCAAATATAGGACATTTTGGACCATTTTATGTGAGTCACGTTTGCCTCAAATCAGCCAAAAAACGTGATTTATGTTGGTCACGTTCTTGACCAACATTCTGCCCAAAATTGCAAGCATCAATTCATGTCACGTTTGGCCTAATTTCATGCCCAATTCGTGATCATGGTAAGTCACGTTTGTGGCTCACCTTCTAGCCTCATTTTCCACTTAAATGCGTATCACTTTTGGCCAAAATTAGCATCCAATTCATGGTACAATGATAGTCATGTTCGTGACTCAAATTTAGCTCCAATTTTGGTCATTTAGATGTGTCACGTTTGGCACTTTTGCACTACAATTCGTGGCTCCACTTGGTCATGAACGTGACCCATCTTCTGGCATCATTTTTCTCATTAACTGAAGTGTCACGAGCTGAATTTTCAACCCCCAATTCGTGGTGCATAAGTTTTCACGTTTGTGACACTAAAGAATGCCCAAAAATCCTCCACAAAGTAAGTCACGTTTACTAGATTTCAAGCACCATTTGTGGTTAATTTGTGTCGCGAACATGACTAATCTTTTGATCATCATTTCCCCACTTTCTGAAGTTTCACGAATCCATTTTTCAGCCCCCAATTCGTGGTGCATAATCTGTCACGTTCATGACAACATTACATGCCAAAATCTTCCTCACAATTAGTCACGTTTGAGCCAATTTTGAACCTCCATTCGTGATCCAAGTTGGTCACGTTCATGACCCATGTTCTGACTCAAGAAAGGTGCCTAAATTAAGCGTCATGAATTCTCTTTATGTCTCCAATTCATGGCTCCAAGTCACTTGCATTTCAATATGATCTTGCCTCGCACACTCATCCATCGCATCTTTAAGCCAATCATTTATGTCCCAAACAAAGCTCAAAGCCTCTTGAATTTGTTCTCCAAAATGCTCCGATTCAATACACTTTCATTTCCATCCAAATTCTAGCACAACTTCCGCATTCTCGAACGCACCTAGATAAAACAATATTTTTATCGAAAGCTTTTATAATTGCAAGTTTTATCTATAAAAATATAGCAGAAATAATCATAAAATACATTGAATGAATCCATATATATAGTCCTATCAAACTCCCCCACACTTACTCTTTTGCTCATCTCGAGCAAAAATAAATTGCATAGGGGTTAAGAGTTCAATCAAAATGCATTAATTGGTTTCAATCGTATTTAAAGTCCTTAGTGAAAATGGCGAGATATCATATGAAACGATTAAGTGTTATTGATACCCACACTTGCCCAAGCAAGCTACTTTGGGACTCGAATAGTTGGTGGTAAAAATCCTCAAGCTCGGTGTATCACTAGGTCAATGCGCATATTAGCATAAAGTACCTTCATACAATCTATACATAAAGAACAACAAAATCTTGGCCCATTATATTCTTTTTAACATACAATTTTTTTCTTAAATTTTTTTCTTAAATTTTTTTCTCTTTTTTTGCCCTTTGCTTTTCACTTTGTTTCCTAGCGAACGTGAAAGTGACCCGTTTTTTGCACGCAATCCTGGTCATTCAGAAACTTACATTTTCTTTTAGGGTTTATAGCGATCACAAAAGTGACACACATTTAGCGTGCACTCCTGGCCATTCTAACACTTTTTATTCAAATTTTTTAGCACTTCTGGGCATTTATACCTGATCAATTCTTTATGCAATAGACATATTCAAGACCCATGCTAATAAAAATTGACCATTTATACCTCCTCAACCGAACTTGAGAACTCTCCCACTCGAGCACTCGACATTATATACAAGTTTCCTTTCCCATGATATCCTACAAAAATACACCTCTATTTCACTTAAAGTTAGATACAACACATTATACACATTGAGTATAGAGAAAGTGGGAAAATTTTGTTGGATTTGAAAATTTTGTCGCAAAAAGAAAAATTTTCGCACTTTTCGCACACTTTGAGCACACACAAATATCCCAACCCTAAAAAAATGGAAAACACAATCATAAACCTCTTCCCCACAGTTAAGGTTGACACTGTCCTCAATGTCACAATTCAGGACAAAAATCGACATTAAATAATTAGAACGTAAAGAATAGAGAAAGGGAAAGAGAAATCTTCTCTAGTTTAGTCGCTCGTTATTTCCATTCATAAGGTTAAGTCCTTGGCTTTGGAATTTATTCATTTATACTTCCTTAACAACAAATGCAATAAAAATGGGTTGTACATAAAACACAAAATACAAATAAGAAAAATGCAATACGTAATTTGAAACATGCTCCTATATGATTAATGCATACATATTGAAAAGAGAAGAAAATAAAAAAAAAGAAATAATTATAAACATGAATGAAACTATGTGATGCAAGTAGGGATAAATTATTTATTGATATAGTTTCATGTCATTGCGGACATGTGTAGTTTAACGTCCTTTCGGACAGTCAAATGAGCTCTGTCTTTGGTGTGGTCATTGGTGTGGCCTCTGTCATGGTCTTTGGCAACGTGTTTGGCATGGTCTCTACTGTAATCTCTGGCTCTGATGCTGGTCGATTGGCTCTCATCATGCTCCAAGCAAAAGTTCCCACATGTCTGCCAATCGTCCTCACCAGTGCTTGTTTGGCAAAGACTGGAGTGGATTTCTTCACCTTTTCATCCTTGAATGGTCTTGGAAATGAGTGCTTATTCTTCTTCACTTTCCACACCCCCACACTTGCCTTGTTGCCAATGTCCTTATCCATTTTGAAAGACACCTCCTCCTTGCACATGTGCTTCTTATTCACCACTTCATCCGTCACCTCTAATTGAAATACGTCCTCCTCCATCACCAGACACATAATTTCTTGATAATCATCAAAGTCTTAAGTCATATTCCCCACTCAGAGTGTAAGCCTTCTATCTTACAAGTCTATTGTCGCTCTCCCCATAGCAAGAAATGGTGATAATCTATAAGTCGGAGCCCTCTCCACATCCAACACAAAGAAGTCGATGGGTAAAAAGAATTTTCTGACTCTACTGCCTTCCCTTTCGGATAGTTAATGGAATGATCCGTAAGTTGCAAATAAGTTGTGCACGGTTTAAGCTCCCCCTGGTCCAAGCTTCTTAAAAAAAGATAAAGGCATTAGATTGATAGAAGCCCCTAATCGCACAATGCCTTATCAATGTCCAACGTCCTAATGTATATAGAATCCAAAAACTCCCTATTTCTTTCAATTTTTGAGGAAACGTTTGTTGAATTATGTCACTACACTCCTTACCTAAAGGCACCGATGCATATTATTCAAATTTTTTCTTGTTTGAGACAAGTGCCTTGATGATCTTGGTGTACTTATGCATGTGAGAGATGGCCTCTAGAAATTGTATCTTGAAGTGAGTTTGCCTCATCCATTCCAAATACTTTAAAAATTCTGTGGTCTTGGGAGTAGCCTTAATTGCTTGAGAAAATGGTGAATGAGGCATAAAATTGATCTCCTCCTCGGATTTTTCCTTATTCTTTTTAAGCATAAGTGCACTTCTTAACCTTAGGTGCCTTCGTAGCCAAGCCATTACTTCCTCTAGTGTCATCTTCCCAACTCTCATCATTTTTATTCTCACCATCCTTCTCAACCCCACCGTAAACTTGCCTATGCTGCTCATCCGACTCTCTTTTCATTATTTTATCTTTCAAAGATCTCCTACTTTAAAATATGATAGCACACACGTTGTCTCATGGGTTTTGAGTTAAAGAACTTAGGAGTTTGTCTTTCTCTCTTTATGCTACTTGCTTTGTTATTTGTCCCATTTGATGCTCTAAGCCTTGCAAAGTAGCCAAAGTTGACTGATTGATAGAAGTTTGAGTTTGTATAAAGTTCTCAAAGCATTGGTTGGTGGTAGTTTGGGCATCCATAAATTGATCCATCTTCCTAAGAGCTTTTGTGAACATCTCTTCCAAATTTGGTTTGTGATCTTGGTCATTGGTTGAAGAGGTTGGCTCGTTTGAGTTTTGTGGTGGTGGTAATTGATATGTAGGTCTTTGAGGTGGAGGTCTTGGGAAGTTTTGTTGGTCTCTCAGTAGGAATGGTTGGGAGGGATAAATGTTTGGTTTGGGAGGTGAGTATGTGTTTGGTTATGGTGGAGCTTGGTAGTTGGAATTGTTCCTCTATCCAAAGTTAGGATGATTCCTCCATCCCGAGTTATAGGTGTTGGAATATAGATCATTTGGTTGGGATGGTTTTCCTCCACCAACAAAATTAGCTTCCTCAACATTTCATTTTGGCTCCATACTCGTAAGCATCCTCTACATGACCCAACCTCCACAAATACCGTATTGGGTCTCAACTCAAGCCATCTTCTCCCTCATTATAGTCTTCATAAACTTAGTAAGCTCATCAATCTTCAAATTTAAATCCAAAGTGTAGTATAACACTTGACTCACACGAGCCCCTTTTCTTCCTCTAATGGCATTGTTTTGTGTGTTGTTGGCCTCCAATTAAAAAATATCCCATGCCTCTTTGATGGTCTTATCTCCCACGTAGCCCCCAGATGCGATATCCATACATGATTGGTTAGCCAAGGACAACCCCTCGTAGAAAAATTAAGTGAGAAGGGCTAAAGGAAATTGATGATAGGGACATTATGTGAGGAACATCTTGAACTGTTGCCATGCCTCGTGGAAAGCCTCCCCATCTAGCTGAGTAAAGTTGCAAATCTTACTCTCTAGGTCGATGTCTTCTGAGGTGAATAGTACTTTTCCATGAACTTGTTGTACACCTCACACCATGTCTCTAAGGAGCCTTTCGGTAAGTTGATTAACCAAGCTTTTGCCCTATCTTTAATGGTGTAAGGGAAACACCTCATTCTCAAGTCATCCTTGGTTAATCCATGAAGTGGAAATGTTTCGAGAGTAGTATAGAAATCCCGAAAGAAAGATAGCACATCCTCAGATCCTTGTCCATGGAATGAAGGGAGCATATTAAAGTGAACTCCCTTCAGCTCGTAATTCTTAGCCGTCGGGCTCATCACTATGCAAGAAGGAGACACGTCAATTACCAGCCTCTGACTATCACGTAAAATACCCCTAGAGGGATTTCCAATACCTCCTTGAGGTGACAGAGCCTGTCTCTCATCTGCCCCATTATCAACACCATGACCATTCCCATTGCCATTTCCATTTGTGTCTTAACAACATGGGATCCACACCAATTTCATTAGGGAGTCCACCCCTTGGTGCACGGATCCCCTCATCAAAATTTGGTTGTTATTCCATTATCCAATTTCTACGTCTCTGTTCTTAAATTGACCTTTCTATTTTTGGATAAAAATTAAGTTCTTTGGGATGATTGCGATCTTAGAAGAGCATAAATAAGAGCTAAACCTACAAAAAGATGAAACTAACGACAAAGAAAATGTTAGAAAAACAAAAATCACTAAATCAAAATAACGGTGCAAAAAACTTGACCGATGTCTAGCAAGCCCACTAGATTGGTGTAGTTTTACCACAAAAGTGTGCCTCTTGGGATCAAATCTCACGAGGAATATAGTATCTAGTATATTTATATCTTGCAAAAACCCAACCAAATTTTTAGCCTTGCATGGCTAACAATAAAAACATAGTGAAGGGAAATAAGGAGACATAGCCACAAACAAAGAAGGAAATGAAAACCCTTGAATGCTCTCCTTTTCTCCTCCCCAAATGCCCAACCAAAAGTTCCTCTTAAACCCTAAGACAACCATTTTTATAGCCTTCCTTTGAGCCCCTGTGAAGTGTGGAAATGCGGAACAGGTATATACGAATAAGTTTGTATGATCAAAATGAAAATAGGTACATACGAAACAAAAATGCAAAAAGGTACGTTTACATTTATTCAAACATATATGATTCCGTGATTGCATTGATTGGTATGGTATAAAGTCTTTCTGAAAGTTTCACCCTATAAAGGAGTAATGAGATTTGGAAATAAAGGCACGTTCAGTCCCAGATATGTTGGATCGTATGAGATTATAGAGCAGATTAGTCCTTTAGCCTACAGATGTTGATCTACGTATAGAGATTGCACAGATTTATGATGTTTTCATATGAGTGTGCTCAAGAGATATAGATTTGATCATACCTGTGTTTTGCCAGAATTAGAAGTACATATAGAAAAACACTTGACCTATACTAAAGTACTTGTATCGATTATGGATTGCAGAACGAAACAGCTAAGAACCAAACATATTCTAATGGTTAAAGTTCTTCAGAAACATCATAATCTGGAAGAAGCAACATAGGAAACTGAGGATAGGATGAGACGAGAGTATCCGCAACTATTCACAGGTAACTTTTATATAATAAATAATTGCATTCTCATATATATGTACATAGAATAAAGATATTAAAGATAGATATAGAATAAACAGAATGAAAGTAATAGAAACAATAAACGAGTATGAATTTTGAGGACAAAATTCTCTAAGTGGGGAATATTTATGACATCCTCGTCTCAAAATTCTTTTAATTGGTGAAATAATTGAAATGATTAACAATACTAAGAATTTATCTGATAAAACGAAGAAAAATAGCGGTTAAATACAAGTTGATGGATGGTTGATGGAAGAGTGATGAAAGACAAATATTAAGTAAACATAAAAAGGAAAATGACGGAGTAAAAGAAAGTACACGTGGTCAATTGTGTATTGCATGTTGAGGGCACAACAAAGTGTAGTATACTACACGTTGTGAGTCCCAGAATGTGTAGTCTTCAATGACCACATGTAGTCTTCATTTTGTGGCAATTTCTTAGTTAAATTGGAACTTCAAGCAGGTGCTGGCAAAGTTAAAATATAAAAGAATCAGAGAAAGGATTTTGAATCAACAGAAAGGAAAATTATAGATTTTAAAGGAGTGAGACTCGAGAGAGAATAGAAATAGAGAAGAAGAGGAGATAAAGAAAGAGATATTTCTAGAGGTAATGCTAGAAATTGAGCAGAAAATACAAAATCAATCATAGTAGCTATCAGAATACCGATAGGTAAGTGGTTATAAAATTTTTTTGGAATTAATTACAAAATTTATATATGGAATTGATTATGAATTTAGTTTAAAAGTTAGAAATTTTGAATAATCGATAAGATAGGGAATCGATAAGATCAAAATAGGACCATACATATTAATATGTGGCTATATTGAGTTTTATATAGAGTTTTGTATATGATTATATAGTACAAAAGAGTATTCCAGCCGAACAGCACACGAGTAAATGCAGTCAGAGTATTTTAGTTAGTAGGTGAGTAGTCTAACTCACTTTAAATATGAATTTATATACGAGTTATGCAATTTAAAATGCGATAATAAATGATTGATTGTAAGACGATATGAATGGTGAAGAAATAGAAAAGAGTGGAAATGCGAACAGGTACATACGAAACAAAAATATGAACAGGTTCATTTACATTTATTCATAAATATATGATTGCGTGATTGCATTGATTGATATGGTATGGATATGATATTGGTGAGGTTATGGTTTGGTGATATTTATAATTGATCATACTGGAGAGGAAGCATGGAGAGGAAGATACCAAGGATATTGCATGTCGTTTTATGTTGCATGACAAGATATACAGAGTTATCATATATGATTAAAACGATTATAGGAAATTCAATCGATGATAAATAGTATCCATTATTGTGAATTACATATTTGATATTATAATACGAAAATGGATTTATTCGATCAATGGACATGTTAATTAATTATTGACAACTCACTGAGCTCGCAACTCATCAACTGCAATTTTTGTTTCAGGATCTAGTAGTGAGTTGAGTTAGACTTTCAAACGTTATAAGTGGGTTGGCTGCTATTCTCACATTTTCTCTCTGCACCGGATGCCAAGTAGGAGTCCACATGCTTGACATTTGCATGTTATGTCTATATTGTATATGATTTTGTTGTTATAATTGATACTAGTTGGGTTGAGATGATTGTTATTGCTTGGTTGACTTTGAGATATATATATATATATACGAGTACTGTTTGATGTTTTTTGGTGATAGTATAGGTTTATGTGCATGCTGATATTGATAAGATGATGATACATTTGTGTGAGAGATTATATCGTTGTCTATGTTTGGTTTGCACAATTGATATATGTTTGTTGATATGGATAACTAATATTACAACTGTTATACACCCATTGTACTTAAATGATGGAGATTTGGTATAGTACGAAATAGAGGGCGTATTAGACCAACACAAGGCCAATCCCATAGGTGTGTTGACTAAAACGATATATATTTTGAATATATAATCTGTTGAGCTATAACTATTTATCCAAATTATAGAAATGAATGAATGAGTATACAAAAATATCATATGTGATTGATTGAAAGTACAGTTGAAAGAAAATTTTTTTGAATATACAATCGAAATAGTTAATAATACCGTTAATTATATGATTATGAATGTAATAAGTATAGGATTTTTACTACAAAATCTCTAATTTGTTAACAGAATATTCCTTGTTATTTGCAACTTCGCACGTTCTATATAATATTGTAATTCCATTAAATGGGCTTCCTACTATATTAGTTAAAGTTAATGCGTTAAATTTGCTAAGGTATGAAAATTGGGAGACACATGAAAGTTCGAGTTACGTTAGTAAAAGCAATGTATACATTAGACATAAATGATAAAACATTACTGAAATCTAATCTTATTGCAATCCAAAGAGTCACTACTTGGCGATGATAATAATGATAGAGAACTAACATCACTTTTGAGTATGATAAATTCAAGTAAAAATCATATAGTTTATGATTTCTCATATATAAGGAACATTATTTTTCTCCTTATATGTGCATCTCATTGGAAGAGACGATCAAACGATTAAGGATTGACATAAGTCGTAAATGTATTTAATTGAAAATCTAAAATGTCTAAGTGATGTAAGGGATGAAACAATAGATGTTTACCCAAAACCCTAATAATAGAGTGAAGTCGAGGAAAAAGTATTTTTTTTCCCTTACTTTTCTTATAAGAAGTGAATTATTCATAAGTTTAATTTAACGATTTAGAATCATGACATATATTTCTAAATATTGTCAAATCGTATTCTTAGGCAATCAAGTAACAAAAGAGGAGTTTCTCTGCGTATGTTACTAAGTTGTACCTATGTGACATATACTCGCTTTGGAAATAATGAAACAAGTGATCTTATTCTTAGTGAAAATGGATATTAGAATGGGAAAGAGACTATGTAAATCACTTTAAGAACCAGAGCGCTTCAATATCACTCCTATTCGAGTGGGAAATTTGAAGAAAGATTAGAAAAACTTGAGTAAACGTTGGTTTTCACCATCATTTTTGGACATGATTATCAAGCATGACCACTATTGTTTTGAGGGCACAACTTTCTATCTTATCTACATCAAATGCAGTTGGTCCTTATTCAACTTGAAAGAAAGATAATCCTAATGGGAGTTCTTAAATTGTGGGAGTTCTTAACTCAAAAGGGTGTTTCAAATGGTTCATAATTCTACAAGGAATTTTGGAATTTTTTTTCATTGAGATTCTAGAACGAAAAGTTATGAAACCATTTTAAATGATAGATCATTTGTGAACCTTTTATAAACCACACAATTCAAGGTGCTTCTAGCATTAATCATTTGGATAAATTAATAATATTGCAAGTGACATCTCTTCATGAAAACCTAAAAGCTGAGTACTGATATGGAGATTGCAAATGAAATAATGTAAAGGATAAAACTAAGTATGACTAAGTATAAAATACAAGCTATCTACCTAAATCATAAAGCCTTATTGGAAATGAATTAACACAAAATGACTAGGAAAATGCCAATAAATTTGATATTTACTTAGTTTAACATGTGAGATGAGATAAGCCAAAATTCTCTCACTTGTTAAAAAAGTTACCATGAAAGATTTTAGTCAAAAGGGACTAGCGTTAGATCTTAGAATTGATTATTTGAACTTAGTGAAAGGTTGTATTAAGGACGGTTTGATCTCAATGGGAGGTCCTAGCAAAGAATTTGATGTGGCTATTAAACCGTGAGTTAATCATGCGAGATAGTAAATAAATAGTTGCTTAAATTTTTTTAGTTTTGGATTTGGTTGGTATATTCAAATTGTTGTGATAATATCACAGAAACTTATGAGTTTTGGAGTTGTTAGTATGTTTAAATTTATTGTGATAATACCATAAACACCAAAGATGTAAATATTGTCAATTCTTACTTTTGTGTAAAGTGATACACCCTTAACTAGAAATGACACAATTAAAGTGCTTATATGGAAAATCTAAGAAATTAAAGTTTTGAGATAGTTCTAAAGAATTATTGTTCCTGTTTGTGAAAGTAACACACCTACAACAAAAAGGCTAAACCATAAACATTCTAACTTAAACATTAACTTTTAGTTAGAGCTACTATCCATATATAAGAAATATAGAAATGTTTGGTAACACACTATTTTAAACAAACAAACAAAATGAATCTTGTTGTGTATGAAAGAGTGGCTTTTCATATAAAATTCTATAATTTGTTCATACCAAGACCATATATTTCTATTCTAAGTGATAGTTTGTCGGTTGGTACTTTTAATACACAAGTGGGATTAGAGAAAAAGTAGTATGCAGGTAATTGAAAGGAATCAAATTGTGTTCAAAGGATCCAAAACAAGTAGGAACAAGATTTAGTGATGGACACATAATTTTTGAATTTTGTAGTAACTACATCCAAATGTCGCATAGGTAATGAAACATAAGTGGTGAATATGTCCTAGTGTGAATCCTTAGTTTGGCCAAAGGGTTGACTAAGTAATAGGATTTCAAAGTCTTAATATGAGTGGTGAAATATATCATGCAAGCAATTTGTAAGAAGAAATTTAATGTAATTAGTTTTAAAACTAACTACATCTTGATAAGTGAACATCAAAGGTGATAGCCATATGCCAACGAGGTGACATCACGACACGACTATGTCAATATGTTAAATTGCCCAAATCGTTGGTCATATAAATTTAAAATGTGTTGCTTTACTTTCAAAACAAGAAAACACGTTCCATGTAACTACTAAACTTCCTTTAAACACAGGAAACTCTCCTAAACAAGCCCTTAATCATAAATCATCAAACATAAGAGAAAACAAATAAGAGAAAGTTGTAGAAAAGGAAAATTGCATAAGGCAGGTAATAATCAATAAACTTTTAGGTTTTTAGTAATGTGTTTCTTGAATTTTATAAATGGTTATTACTGGAATTTGGGTGCTCGTAATTTTGTAGTAAAAACTATGGTATGTTAATGAATTTTTGCAAGTGGATGGAGATGAAAATATGTTGTGATGCTCTAATTTATTTCCCTTTGATTTATTCATTTAAAAACCTTAACAATTTTCTATATATTTTTTTTTGCAAATTTAACACAATCATATCATACTTGTGAAAATAAACTTAAACCGCCTAGAAAACTAGATGAAATACATCAGTATGTGTGTGCTTATATATATACGTGTATGGGAGACAAAAGTCACGAAAATGTTTACAAGGCATGCAAAATCGTAAGATGATCATACATGAGTGTCATCAAAATGACCAAAACATAAATTGAAAATATTGCACAGAGTAAGAAAAAGATGTACGTGGATCTCCCGACCTTGCATCGAGTAGTCTCGAGTGCGTTGAAAAGTTGATATACGGAACTACGTAACAACTTCTTGATCTATTCATATAAAACAATCACACAAAACATACATAAGCATTAAAACTCAATACGTGTATACCACCCAAGGCACTATTGTAACCATATAGAGCTTGATGGTCATCTAGCCTATGTTCACAATAAGAAAGTGTACCTATCGGTGCAACAACTAGTTTTAAGAGCCCAAAGTGTTGATCCCATAGAGACATATTACTAGTTACCAAATGGAGTGAAAATAATTAAAATTACTAAACGAAGAATTAAAAATAATAATTTAAATTAACAAAAATGAAAGGTTGCGAGATCGAAAAAAATTACTAAAGGCAACACTTAGAGCTCAAATGGCCAAAGTTGTTTACTATCAATTGGAGTTAGATTTATTGTTGTGTTTGTGACTAGACCATGGAAATTCCTAAATTATATTAATTCCACTTTTAAGGTAATTAAAGTTTAATATTAAATAACTTAACTAGAAATCTCTTTCTAAATTAAATTAATTAACACCGAATGAATGTTTTATGAATTACTCTATTAAGTCTGACCTTAATCTAGAAGATTTATGTCGATCTATCTCTAGATTTGCATTCAAATCCTTTTAATTATGAGTGTTCTATCGCATATTTGATCTCTCAATTAACCCTATATGAATCAATATGTTAATTATAAGTGTGCGTTCAAGCAATAAACAATGAAAAAATAAGTCATAATTAAATCTCAGTCAACAACCAAGTCAATAATAAAACTAAAAATCCAATCTTTAATTAAACAAACAATGGTTCATCTCAACCTAAGTGTCTAAGGAGTTTAGTTCATAATTAAGGAAAAATTAACAGAAAAGGTAGAAGATAACTAGTTAACTGCAGAGGAAACTATAATGATACCACTGTAGATGACCCATCTGCTCCTTAATCTTCTCCGCTCTTCATTGCAAATCATGTTCTTCACTAATAAGCCCATAGAAAATTGAGTTTTTCCCTCTAAAATTTGTGGTGGAATGATGGATGATGACGAGAGAAATATGGTGGATGAATGTTTTTATTAATGGTGGCTCCTTGGGTAGAGTTAAAAAACTCTTATATATTTTCCTTTCCTTATTTTTCCATGTGAATTAACCGAGAAGTTAAAAAATTAGCCTAAGTACACAGACATTGGCTTGTCTGTGTGCTGTATGCACTATTTCAGTGTAATATACTTTTATCTATGCAATCTTTCTATTAGTTACACAGACACAACAACGTTCATGTAACCCATTGCCTTTATCCGTGTACTACATAGCTTGCCCATGTAGTGCTCCAACTTTGCCGATTTTTTCCCGTTTTGATTAGTTTCCTGTAAGTTTTGTCCATAAGCCATCCCAAATCATTAGCTAACCTGCAAATGATCAAACAAGGGATAAATAGACTATTTTTAATGATAAACGCTCAGAATGCATGCCAAATTCATAACATTTATAGTCTCAAAATATGTATGAA
>CANYCX011760371.1:0-15655 GCA_948193385.1 Breynia disticha f. nivosa | reverse complement strand
TTCTATAATTATCCAAAATTGAAATGAAACCGGCCCAATTTAAGTCACCGATTTGGGAATTATCATGTTGAAACTGATCAGCTCACATTTCGATTTCAATTCTTAAGAACGTGACTTAAACTTAACGTTTCGGTTTATTTTTGTAAAAATCAAATTGGAACTGATGAGCTGAATCGAAATTGGCCTGATCAAACCTGCTAGTTCCAGATCCAGAAACAAACTGTTGAAATCGGCCCGACAATTATGAAACCGAATTGTTAGAATCGTTCATTCTTAAAATCTATGAATCGTCAGTTAAGAATCATTGGTCAAACATAACCTTGCAAAATTGCTCTTTCATAAGAAGAATATTGTCATGAAGTAGCAATCATCCGAAGGTTGATCTAAGACGTATGTTATAAGCATGAGGTTACGTCAAAACAGACGTACTCCCACAATCTTTTAAATTTGTAGGAGTTTTGGAGATCGGTTGGACCTTCCAAAACCCTGCAAAACTCCACAGCCCTGGGTTGGAACTGATTTAAGGCATATGTTATAAATAAATTTATGAACCAGAAAATCTACGAGCTCTCCAGCTTGCTGTCTTTGGCTTATATCTTCTCTTTATCTGGTTTGGAGTTATTGCATCAAAACAAAAACCAAATATTAATGGTTTTTATGAAATAAAATTAAGTTAAGATATTATACTGAAACAAAATTGAAACTTTAGGTACCTTTCTGTAATTTACTCTTCTAAAGAATCCTTATTTCTGTTGAACTCTGAAGAGAGCAACCACCTCATTCGTTACGTCGACCACGCAAGCAAAAAAAAATCCCCCACCGACCGTATACGCCCGCCAGAAACCATCGAACCTGTTCTTTATATATTTTGAAAACAGCAAACACAAGTAAAGAACAAAAGAATGGATTTTGAACTTAGAAGAGCAAACGAGAAATTACAGAAGGAGCAAAAAGAGAGGAAAGAAAGAGCAAGATTGAAGCTTGAAAGAGAAAGAAAGGCTAAAGAAGAGGCTAAGAAGCAACGTGAAGCTCTTGAGGAGGTTCAAAGGGCTAAGAGACTTGAGGCTATTGCCGCCCAACTCAAGGTCTGTCAAATCAATTTATAAGAATGTTTTTTTTTATTGTTTTAATATATTTATTATGGGTTTTTGTTAGAGATTGTTTGATTGTGTGTTGATTAGATTGCCAGGATTGTGTTTCTTCATATTTGGGTTTTTAGTTTTTTTGTGTATTGGAATGATTCTTTTAAAGGGTTGAATCAATTTGCTTTGATTGTGCTTTGGAACATGGAGAGCGTTGTCGTTAGAGATTAAGCAGAATATTTGAATGTTTAAAGTTTGAAAATTGGACCTTGGAGCGACAATAATTAACCCATGAAAGGGTCATTATATTATGCTGATTGAAATTCGAAAGCAGAAGACTTTTGGGTTTAGGTTTATTTTGCTCTGGATACTACCTTATGATGTGTTATAATGCTTCGTGAGTTTCAAGTTTTTACTGCAGTCCTTCTTTCTCGTATTTGTGTTATAATTGATGCAGCCTTTTAGATGAATGACCGAGACTGAATGAATTACGAAGTGTATGTTTCGGTTTTTTGTTTTCCTCGAGTACATTGAAAGTTTGAAATGGATTAGAATGTTGATAGATTGTGTAGTTGGTAACGATTGAAGCTGAATAAGTGAATGTTCAAATTTGAAGATTGAAATTTGGAGCCGCACTAATTAGGTCATTTTTCTATGCTGAAAGAATGAGAAATCAAACATATCTTCAGGTTTAGGTTTATTTTTCCCTGGATACCACCTTCTAAAAGCGTACCGAGTTTCAGACTTTTCCTTCTTTCTCACATGTATTTGTGTTTAGTAATGATGAATGATCATTCAGTACCATCAAGATGATATGCATATTTTGGTTTATGTGTTTTCCTTGAATTGATTGAAATTTTGAAGCGGATATGAATGTTGATAGATTGTGTTATACTGACGTGATTTGTTTTTCTTTCTGATAGGCTGATGAGCAATTGCAAGAAAATTTAATCGTCGGTAGAGGCATAGTCTTTTCACGTATATTTGAAGCTGTTTTGTTTGAGGGAAGTGGAGATAAGATTAAGTTGCCTCCTTCGTGTTTCACAGAGTTGTCTGATCAAGGTGCTTTTGATAAAGGGCCGTTATATTTTCAGTTATCAGTTGTACATCAAGGAGGTCCTTCAGATAAGGAAAATACTGAATTGAAATCGACTCACTCTGGTGTTCTTGAGTTTACAGCCGATGAAGGCTCCGTGGGGCTTCCTCCTCATGTATGGAACAACCTGTTTCCATTACAAGCCCCAGAGACTCCTTTGGTTGAGGTTCGATATGTGTGGTTGCCAAAAGGGACATATGCAAAGCTGCAACCTGATGTTGTTGGATTTTCAGACATACCCAATCACAAGGCTGTTCTTGAAACAAGCCTTCGGCAGCATGCTACTCTATCGCAAGGTGATGTGGTCACCGTCAACCATGGGATATTGACCTACAGGTTGCGGGTTCTTGAGTTAAAGCCTTCATTGAGTGTATCTGTATTGGAAACAGATATTGAGGTTGATATAGTAGGTCCAGATTCAGCTGTGGAGACCACAAGTCAACCTACATTAAAGCCTCTCAATTTTGGAGTGCTAGAATCTGGAGAGGTTGATGAAGGGAGCTATAAGTACTACAAGTTCTCTGTTGATAATGATACTTGGGAAAGAATTGCTTCTGGAGATGTCAGAATTGAAATAAAAGTGGAGGCTCAGACTGATGGCGGTGATACAGATCTCTACATATCAAAGCACCCTCTCATATTTCCTAACAGGCACCAACATGAATGGTCTTCTCATGATGTTGGTTCAAAAGTTTTAATCCTTAGTTCTAAGGATAAGAATTTAGGAGTTGGTACATATAGTATTGGTCTATACGGTTTTAAAGGGAAAACCAAGTACAAGTTAGCAGCCAATATACAAGATAATGACAATGTTAAGGTTGGTCAGCAGGCTGGATCTTCATCTTTCATGGATGTTGATACCGTAGAGTGTAGAAACTGCAAGCATTTTATACCCACTAGAAGCATAGCATTGCATGAAGCCTATTGTAGCAGACACAACATTGTTTGTCAGCATGAGGGTTGTGGGATTGTTTTGAGGGTTGAAGAAACAAAAAACCATTTGCATTGTGAAAAATGTGGGCAAGCTTTTCATCGAGAAGAAATGGAGAAGCATATGAAAGTATTCCACGAGCCCCTTCAGTGTCCGTGCGGAGTACACCTTGAGAAGGAACAAATGGTGACTGACAACATCCATCCTTTCATTTTTAAGTTTAGATGTTGCTGTTCTTTAATTCAATTCTGCATCATATTCATATTAACTGCCTCGCCTGTGAAGATAAATTCGTTCCTGCTATGGCATATTCAGTAGATCGTAGCCGACAACCTCACTCTTCGTACTCTATATTGAGTAATTATTGAATCCTGTCCATTAGTTGTCAAACATGCATTTGATGTAATTGCACGTGTAGTATTTGATTGACAAGTGAAAGCATTATGTGAAGCTTCCTCAGTTGTCTCTTTTGCAATTTATGAAACGGCCGTCGAATCGTCATATCAATAACATTTAATTGACTCATCGCATTGTTGGTTGTAGGTACAACACCAAGCCGCAGTCTGTCCCCTCCGCCTCATCATATGCAGGTTCTGCGGCGACATGGTTCAAGCAGGAACCTCGGCAATGGATGTGAGAGATCGATTACGAGGATTATCAGAGCACGAAAGCTTATGCGGGTCCAGAACGGCCCCATGCGACTCCTGTGGACGATCTGTGATGCTGAAGGACATGGACATACACCAGGTGGCTGTACATTCGAAGAGTTGAAATAAGATATAACATAAATTAAATCACCAGAGGACCTGCTGCGCATGTGCTTAAGTCGGGTATGAATATGATTAAGCTGGCTGGATTATAGCTTGTTATTAACACTGTTTATAATTAAATGACTCTTTATCTTAGTTGTGTGCCATGTGATTGCAAAACATCTCTGTTGGATCCTTGTCCATTCTTGGTTAAAATTTACCAATTAAAGTAAAATATTTGTTTCCTGTACACTTTTTTTTTCCTTATGTGAAATTTATTGCACCCTTTTTGCCACTGCATCTGCATGTTTCTTCCACATTTAGTCACAAGTTTTGCTTTCAGGTTAGCTTTAGAACAATTGGCTAATTTCAAAGTATGGTTTGAAAAGTATGTTTTCACACAAGAAAAATATGGAAACACCATGTGCCTGCCTTATTCTTTTCGTTCATGCTTAGTTTAGGGAAGAAGATTATGAATTTGTACCAAACAAGTTGGACTTGGGTAGATCGGTTAATTTCTGATACGATAACGTAATTTGTGAGTATACCTTTATAAACAAAAGGAACGACACGTTTAATTTTTGTAATGTTTATATGTTACAAATAATAATATTTATAAAAATTAATACGACACAATTATAATATGATTAAAACAGTTTTAAATCATTCTAAAATAAAGTTGGAGGATCTGTGAGAATCAGTAATGGGGTCCAACATGCATTGTATTATTACTTAGTTATTATGCTTGACTTTCGGTTAAGCTTGCCACGCCGACACACCTACACTTGCCATTTTTTTCAGTTTACTTTGTTCAAATTGATAGAATTTTTGGAAAGTATATTTTTCAGAAAGTTATATTTTTTGGGAATTTATTTTTGGAAAATAATAAAAATGTTTGCTTGTTTTAAATTATACTTCGTGAGAAGAAGAAAATAATAATAATTTTTTCAATAAAATAATACTTATATTTACATAATTGTTTTCACTAATAACCAATTAAATATTTGATAAAATAAATTGAAGGACGTAAATATAATTAAATTTTTCTATAAAAGTTCAACTCACCTAGGTTTTGCTAGGGCGGGGTAATGATAGAGTCCCACATGAAAAACATATAAACCAAATGTATAATATATATGTGGGGCTCCCTTTCTCCCTATCAGCCAAGGTTTTAATGGGAGTGGCCGACCCAAGAGGGGTGTTCGACCAACCATTGGACCTTGGTTACAGCTGGCTCATGCGTGGGTGTCAGTTGGGCTTTGGTTGATAGAGGGACGGTGGACTGGTATCGTATCAATTGGTATCAGAGTCAGCCTCATCCAACGGGACCCAGTTGCGGAGGGGCCGACTTGGGCCGTGGAGGGGCCGACTTGTGGGCCAAAAGGGAAAGGCTGGCACAAGTGTTCGACCCACACCGTGCCAAGTGCTCGACTCACGTGGACGTGGGTCTTTGAAGGGGCGGGGTAATGATAGAGTCTCACATGGAAAACATATAAGTCAAATGTACAATATATATGTGGGGCTCTCCCTCTCTCCATCAGCCAAGGTTTTAATGGGAGTGACCGGCCCAAGAGGGGTGCTCGACCAACCATTGGGCCTTGGTTACAGCTGACCCATGAGTGGATGTCAGTTGGGCTTTGGTTGATAGAGGAAGGGTGGGCTGATATCGTATCAATAGTAACTTGCTTTGAATTGGGGAAGTAGAGTGTTCAACTTCTCGGAAAGTTGGGACAAAAATGAAACCAAGCAAGACGAACTTTTCTATTTCTCATAAAGTTCAACTTCCCTTCTCCATTTACCCCAACCAAGTGAGCCCTTTATTCAACTTCCAAAAATCTTAAGAATCGTAAAAATTAAATTACGGACCACATGTTAGAAAAATGAATAGAAATTCTACCTAGAGTTAATTTATAAAAAAACAGAGATCACTACAATTATTTAAAAAGAAAATAAAGTATGAAAAATTGATACGCATATAACACAAAGATGATAAAATATTATTTTTATATTTTAATAGAAATTGAATTTAGGCACACATGTTTAATTTTGAGATTCTGTATTTTATATTCAGCAAATATAATTGGAAACTACAGTTTTTCAAAATTATAAAAAAAGAACACAAAGTTTGTAATTTTTCTTTTACCAAGAAAAATTTCATATATACTTACTTTATTAAGAAGATCTTAATCATTTTTTTTCTTGTTTTTCCGGAAATAAATTTTCCCTTTCCACTGTTTTTTTTGGTAAGAAAAAAAGAAAAAAGAAAATACTACTTAATGTAGCTTAAATATTACAATATCAACTCGGAAGATTTTTAGATGAGAACGCAATTTTTTATTTTCGTTGCGACAACAAAATTAATTTATGTAATTTTTATTTTTAATCGTGATATAATTAATTTTTGTTTTTATTTTAATATAAACAAGTTAGTGTTATATAAAAATAAATCTGTTCTAACTCAATAATTAACTTCTTAACTCTAGTGAGATTTTTCATATAATTAATGCATCTTTATTATTTTTCTGAATCAAACCTAATAAATTTAAATGCCATTATAAATCCTACTTAAATATATAACCATAAATACTCACGTATTATTAAAATATATTAATATTTTTCAATATGTGGTGAATATATTTAATATTAGTAGTTAAATATGGCTATCAAATCTTTTTTTTTATCTTTCTTTCTTTTAAGGAAACCGTTTCAATGTCAGATTTTTATCCATTTAATTTTTTCTATATTTTACTTGGCAATATCACTTTCAAATACTAATAAATCAATTTAACAAAAATATCTATATTTTTTTAAATTTGTGCTCTCTTTTTTATTAAAGAAAATAAATAATTTATCAAAAAAATTAATTTAGGTCATAGTTCAAAGGAAAATTTACGTATGGCCATATAATAATTTTTTTTGGGTAATATAATTATATTAATATTCCAAGATAAAGTTTATAAAGTAAAGGTAAAAATTTTGAGTCGGAATCGACAAATAGAAATTTAAACCGAACCACTGAATTCGGCTAAGTCCTATTCCGGTTCTGGTTTTATAGACCATGAACTTCCGGTTTCGAATCGACTTTTCGATTTCTTTTTTAAAGGGAAATCGAACCTAAAGTATCAAACTAGAACCTGAACCATCAAAACAAAATCGAAATCACCCGATTCCGAAATCAAAACCAAACCGCAACCGTCGTTCTAATTTCGTGAACTATGAAACCGTGAAGAGTCGAACCAATTTCCATGTCTATTTATAAGTAGCCGTTGGAAGCAAAAAGAGACCTATTTATTTGACTTCACATGCTGTATTACATCACACATCTATCATTCTGCCTTTTTATTACCAATCAAACGCCACATCTCTCCTCTGCATTTCCCACTAATACCCCTTTTTCATTTTCCTCTTTCCCTTTCTACCCCTCTCGCTCTCCTCCCTTCCCTCTCCCTTTATTACAATATTCAAATATACACACTGCCAACTACCATAAAACGACATCGTCGCTCTCAATATAGAAGTTTTTCCGACAACTTCCGACAAATGAAAGAAATTCATTCTCTAATACGGTTACGATTTTGTTGTTGAAACTGTGCGTTTTATTCAGTGATATGTGTTGCGTTACTTGAGAGCCGGAAAGACACGTAATTTAAGTGGTTTAAATGCCGGTTTATTAAACGCTGCGTTTCGATGAGTTTATTGTGCTTCTTCAGTTTGTGTTGAGAAAAGCGTGGAGTTGAGTTTTTAGTCTCACTCAAACGGTGCGTTTCACTATTCTCTCTCTTTCTTCATCTCACTCATTTTCGTTGCAGTACCGAACTAAAAATGCTTTTTTGATGATATAAAAATAAGTTTCAATTAAATTGCACAGTGAAAAAGTAGAGAGATCAGTAAGTATCTTTTTAGCACAAATATATTTGTTATGAATAACTATTTTTGTTTCTTCTATGATTTGGATGCGTAATTTGAAGCAGATTGCGTAATGAAGAAGAAGAAAATTGATATGCACTTGTAGATTGTAAATATATTTGTATTAAATAACTTCGTTGTTGTTTTTTCAGAATTCTGAAGGATTTCATCAAGGTGAAAGAAGATGGCGACATTGAGTGACATAGGATTAGCTGCAGGAATAAACATACTGAGTGCGTTCGCGTTTTTCTTGACGTTTGCAATCCTCCGGATTCAGCCAGTGAACGACAGAGTCTACTTTCCAAAATGGTACATAAAGGGTCTAAGAAGCAGCCCTGTAGGGAGAGGGGCGTTTATGGGAAAAGTCGTAAATTTGGACTTCAGATCTTACATTAGGTTTCTCAATTGGATGCCTGCTGCATTGCAAATGCCTGAACCTGAACTTATTGACCATGCTGGCTTGGATTCTGCTGTTTACTTGCGGATTTACTTGACTGGGTAAGTTTTATTTTTTGTGCAAAAGTTTTGTAGAGAATTGGAAATTTGATGTTTTGTCGTGATAGAGTTTGGTTTTTCGTTGGTTCAAGTGCAGGCTTAAAATCTTTGTTCCGATTGCTTTCCTGGCTTTCGCAGTTTTGGTGCCTGTTAATTGGACAAATAGTACTTTAAGTGACATGAATAAGCATTCTAAATCTAAATTGACTTACAGTGACTTGGATAAGCTCTCTATATCGAATATCCCTACAGGATCAACAAGGTATACTCGGATTTTTTTTGTTATTTTAGTGTTGAAAAAGATTCCAGTTGTGATCTATGTTGGTAAAGTTTTCCTTTAGGATTTATTGTTCACCAGCATTGTACTCTTGGCTAACTGAGAATATATGATCACAGATTTTGGACCCATTTAGTAATGGCATATGCTTTTTCATTTTGGACATGTTACGTTTTGAAGAGGGAGTATGAGATTATAGCTAAAATGCGATTGCATTTTCTTGCATCAGAGCAGCGGCGCCCTGATCAATTTACTGTAAGGCAAACTCTGCCCTTTGGGTGTTCATGGAACATTCAACTTAAATTCTATATTACCAATTTTGACAGCAATGCTTCCTGTTTC
Organism: Breynia disticha f. nivosa; assembly: GCA_948193385.1. NCBI lineage: Eukaryota > Viridiplantae > Streptophyta > Magnoliopsida > Malpighiales > Phyllanthaceae > Breynia > Breynia disticha. Next base: position 6,777 of record CANYCX011760371.1, on the reverse strand, counting down.
CAATTTGAGAAATTTATGTTTCAATGCAGGTTCTGGTAAGAAATGTGCCACCAGATCCCGATGAGTCAGTTAGTGAGCTTGTGGAACACTTTTTTCTGGTCAATCACCCAGATCACTATCTCACCCACCAGGTCTGTTCCTGTTGTGCTTCATCATGCAACCAATTGGAACATATTTGCATGCATAAATTCATAATTCATCAGTGCACATATATTCAAACTAGTTTTTATGATTTTCGATCTTATAATTCTTCGACCATTAGTTACGAATTGATAACTTAACCCTGTATGAAAATGATGTATTTTGTCTGACGACAAATGTGATAGTCATTACTTCTTATGCTGTAAGTTAAAGTACTAGGCTGAAAGAATTACTGGAGTTTGAACATTCTTTTTCAGAGGATAGCTAACACTCAATTAATCTATGTTATTTTAGTTATGTTGTGTGGTCTGTAGTTTGAACTTACAATTTTTTAACTTGATTGCTTCTTGCAGGTTGTTTATAATGCCAATAAACTTTCTAATCTGGTCCATGAGAAGAAAAAGATGAAAAATTGGCTTGACTATTATCAGCTCAAATATTCCAGGAACCCATTTACAAAGCCCTCGTTCAAGGTATTTATATTTTACGATGTAATTGTCTCTTTATTGAACCTTTTGCACCATAGTACAGATATGCTTGACAATGAAGTACAAATATTGACATTTGCTTCTGTTTGATCACTAAGCACGAGATTTCCATCTTCTACAGACTGGTTTTCTGGGCCTTTGGGGGAAGAAAGTGGATGCAATTGATCATTACACATCTGAAATTGAAAAGATATCAAAAGAAGTATGTGAATTCTTTCGAGTTTGAGAACAAGAATTAATTAGCTTCATAAGTGGATTGAGAGCAGGTTATATTCTAGGATGTTGAAAAGCATTTTCTCTCCTTTTTATTGAATTAATTGATGTCAGATTTCCTTGGAGAGAGATCACATTGTGAACAACCCCAAATCTATCATGCCAGCAGCATTTGTTTCCTTCAAAACGCGATGGGCAGCTGCTGTTTGTGCACAAACTCAACAAACCAGAAACCCTACTCTATGGTTGACCGAGTGGGCTCCAGAACCCCGTGATGTATGTTGGGATAACCTGGCAATTCCATTTGTTTCACTTTCTGTCAGAAGACTTCTCATTGCTATTACATTTTTCTTCCTCACATTCTTTTTCATGATACCAATTGCATTAGTACAATCCCTTGCAAACATTGAGGGCATTGAGAAAGCACTCCCCTTCCTCAAACCCGTAATTGAAGCGTAAGCAATCTCCTTATGCAAATCATGCTCTCTTTAACTGTTTTTTGATTTACATCTGATGAATTTCAATTGCCCCTTGGTGCAGAAAATTCATAAAGTCATTCATTCAAGGCTTTCTACCTGGAATTGCTTTGAAGATATTTCTAATTTTTCTGCCAACAATATTGATGATAATGTCTAAGTTTGAGGGATTTATTAGCCAATCAGGCTTAGAGAGGAGATCTGCAACTAGATATTATATGTTTCAGTTTATCAATGTATTTCTCGGAAGCATAATCACTGGAACTGCCTTTCAACAGCTAAATAATTTCATTAACCAGTCTGCAAATGAGTATGCTCTTTACTTATTCTTTGTTTCTTTCAATTTATTATAATTTAAAGATTGTTCTGTTCAAAGTTTTTTTTTGCCACTGTTGTGTTTGATTTCGTTCATGGAATAACATTAAACATCTGATTCTGTAGGATACCAAAGACGGTGGGAGTTTCAATTCCTATGAAGGCAACATTCTTCATAACTTACATAATGGTTGATGGATGGGCTGGAGTTGCTGGGGAGATATTAAGGTTGAAACCATTGATAATCTACCACCTGAAAAATTTCTTCATGGTCAAGACTGAAAAGGATAGGGAAGAGGCTATGGACCCTGGAACCCTTGGTTTTAACACAGGCGAACCTCAAATACAACTCTATTTCCTACTTGGTCTTGTTTATGCAGTCGTATCTCCAATCCTCCTTCCTTTCATAATCGTATTTTTCGGCCTTGCTTATGTTGTCTACCGTCACCAGGTAAAAACTCCATTTTTACCAACTTAGCACCTTGCTTTATGTTGGCTCAAAACATTTATTCTTCCATTGACTCGTACTGGGCATCAAATTTTAACCCTTAAGAACAACTTGTTGCTCAAACAGATTCGTATTACTTTGCAGATCATTAATGTCTACAATCAGGAGTATGAAAGTGCTGCAGCATTCTGGCCTGATGTCCATGGACGCATCATAACTGCGTTAGTTGTCTCACAGCTGTTATTAATGGGGCTGTTGAGCACAAAAAGAGCTGCTCAATCAACTCCATTGCTCATTACACTCCCGGTATTGACAATATGGTTCCACAGGTTCTGCAAAGGACGTTATGAACCTGCATTTGTTAGATACCCATTACAGGTTTGTTCAAGTTCTCCGTATCAGAAATCTGTTACGCGGTCCCTTTTAACTCTCAAACATGAAATTTAGACTTACCAATGATCATTTTTTCAGGAAGCAATGATGAAAGATACGTTAGAACGAGCAAGAGAACCAAACCTGAACTTGAAAAGTTTCTTGCAAAACGCTTACGTCCACCCAGTTTTTAAAGGCGGAGACGACAGTGACAGTGACGAACCAGTAGAAGAGTTTCAGGAAGAACCTGCACTCGTCCCGACGAAACGTCAGTCTCGTCTGAACACACCAATCCCCAGTAAACACAGTGGCTCAATGACGTCTCTTCTGCCTGAAGATCATCAACCTTCAGAGGTTTGAACGTTCAACTGTAAATGCAAAATCCATAGGAAACTTAACTTAGTTGAAGTTTGGATAGCTGTAAATAAGATTGATATAGTGATAGCAAAGCTGGTGGCGATCTGTTAAAAAATTTGGGAACAATGAGAGTGAAAGGAACTCAGAGTTGCAAAATTTTTGTTTATGGTGATAATTAGTTGGTTAATATCCAGTTATAAAGATGGAAAAATTGTTGGTATTATACTACCGTCTTTAAATAATAGTTCACTTTGTTATTTTTACGCTATTATTATCAAAATGTATTATTTTTCTCGAAAATGTATCGACTAAGCTTGTTTTTTATAATAATAATAATCTTTATTCTCCTATTTACCTCAATTTGCAAGTGAGATAGTCACATTTAAAAGAAAAAAACTTTTTTAATGTTTTTTTTCTTTTATAATTAATAATTATTGATTTTATATAATTTGTTGAAAGGAGTTGCGGAAAGTTTTTAAATTAATTATAATGTTTAAATTGTCTCATTTTTATGGAATTGGTTTCAGTGTTATTATGATTGCATTTCTGTCATTTTTTGAACTCGGTATAGATAATTCTACGGATTTTAATTGAAATATATTAAAAAAATATTGTCATTGTAGTAAAAAAGTAATTGTAAATTATTAAATGGATTTCACAATAATTTTTTAATTTTTTTATAGATAAAACATATCTCAATCAAAATGTCAAACATTGCACATTTACTTAAGTTTAATTAACTTACAAAATTATGCATGAGAGATATAACAAAAAATCTATATACAGCAAGAATACCAGATAGGTTAACAAATCTTAATTAGAAATTTAAAATCAAATTTAATCACAAGAATTAAGATTGATTAATCTTTTTTTAACTAGCCAAGCAGGATTAGAGGTGGAAAATCGAACTAGAATCGAAACCGCTTCAGAACAATAAACTGTAAATTGTTGGTTTTGAACCGACAATTTCAAACCAGTGAGTTGATTCGTTTTTTGTGAAAAAGCTAAAATCGAACCAACAAAATAGAATCAACCTGAACCATGTATTATATGATCTGATTGCTTTTCATTTTTTTCTCGAACAGTGATTCCGAACTATGATTTTAAATAAGAAATTGCTGATTGGAAACCATTTTTGGATGTAGAGAGTTAAATGATGGATGGTAGTTTTTTTTTTTTGTCAAGCCCCGGTATCCTCGACCCATTGGGCCGAGACTAATCCGGTTCGGGAAGGAGTTGGGGGTTAAGGTTCATTTCCCTTCCAATCGATGTTGCGGGGGATCGAACCGTGGTCTGCCCTACCAAGTTCAGTCCCTATTACCACTGAACCAAGAGGTCGTTGGTTGATGGATGGTAGTTGGAGATGAGAAAGGTTGTAAAAAGTGGCGAAACAAAGATTCTTACATTATGGGTTCTGAAAACGAAAGAAAACCCAAAAGAGGAAAAATAGTGGGATAAGGCATCCTCACAATCTAATAAATTATTTCAACAATTATCAATATTTAACACGATAATACAGTTACGATTATATAATCACAATATAATATACTAAATATTGAATTTTATTTTTATAATATATATCTTATAAATAATAATATTATATAATTACGAGACAATTAATACTCTCTCCGTCCCATTTTATGTGACACAAAAGTGTGTTATTTTGATGTCCCAAAACAAATGACATTCTAAAATATTTTACACTATTTTACCTAAACTAACCTTCATTTATTTCTCTTTTGACCAATTATAAACAAACAATAAATGTTTTTACTCTTAAGTCAAACAATTAATATAGGTAAAATAGGAAAACACAATAATAATTAATGTAAAAAAAATTTTAATTTGAAACAAAAAAATATCACATAAATTGGGACGGACGGAGAGAGTAATAATTATTCACGTTAGTTAAGTTTTGGTTGGAGGAGAAAGTGGGAATCAGATTTTGGGAAAGTGTGCGCAAGAATGTTGGCGCCAACAGCCCTAGAGCTTCATCGGACTTGCATTTTTTTGTCTCTTACCATTTCTCTCCCTCCATTATCTTTTATTTACAACTATTGCCATTCACGAAAGAACAAATTAAAAAAAAAAAGAAACAAAGAAGAATTAATTAATTAATGGGCAGTAATTAAACATTAATGGCATCCAATCCAATCTACTCTAATCTGTTGCTGCAGCTTTTGCAGCGTTTTTTCCAAACTTTCAAAATATTTCCCCACATTTATTATTTTTTCGTGTTATTTTAAGTATTAATTTTTAATTATTATATATTTTAAAAAAAATTATTTAATACAGTAAATTTTTAAATTTATCTTTATATTAGAATTATATAAAAAATATAATTAGTTATGAAGTAATTTTTTTTTCTAAAATATGAATTTTTTATATCTAATACATGAGGTCATTTTAGTTAGGAGTAAGTTTAAACTTTGAGGTTTTTATTAAAATTTTAACTTTTTTAATGTTATATTTAAAATTACAATTTTAGTATACTAAAAAACGAAAATATCATAAGTAAAAAAAATTAATATTATTAAACTAAAAAAAGATGATTTGAGATAATTGAATTAAAATTTGCATCTCCTTTTAACCCGTCAACCCGACCAATTAAACCGCTAGAAGTGGTCTGGTTTGGTTTGGTCTGCAATAAATGATTGGTTTGGTTTGGTTTGTCATTTTTTCAACCCGCCATAATCAGTTTGGTCTAAAAGTTACCTCCCAACCCGACCAACGTGACCACTGTTCACCCATAATTTTAGTAATATTTTTGTAAAAAAATAGCTTGTGACATTTATTTTAAAACAACCAAAATATATTTTTCTGACACTTCAAATAGGGCGAAAAGAGTATAATGTAGTGTCTTATATATTAATAAAATTAATATGATCGGAATATACAATATCCCATGGCATCGTGCGGATTTAACTGTTTGTTTATTTCTAAAATAATAGTTACATTATATAGAATAAAATTTAATTCAATAATAGTTATTTTATAGGTTAAACAATTTTCATATAAATTCAAAGGGGCCCCACGTTTGAGGAGTGTTTGACTGAGGAATGTTGAAGTCAATAAAAATAAAATAAAGTCGAGAAAGAGAATGTGCATTAACAAACCAAACAAATTAACACTTTTTAATTTATATTACTTTTATCGTAATTATATTTTGTTATTTTTATTAAATATTATTATTTTTAACCCAAATATAGCAAAAATTTATATTATTAACATCTTGTCATATAATCTCAAATTATGTTATTATATTAGAAATTGAGATACAACCGATATTATAAAAATCGAATCGAACCAATTAGTCGAATTCGTAAATCGGTTTTTGGTTCGGTCTCAGTTTACCATTCAAACCGGTCTGCACCAAACCGGTATTAAACCAGTAAATCGGTCGGTTTAAACGGCGAACCGAATCGATTTTAAATATTGAAAAAATTAAATAATTTTATATTAAATAATTTTATATATTTATATATTGATATTTATATATTGATATTATTTTTAAATTAACGGTTCGATCAATAAATCACTAATTCGACCGATGAACCAAACGCTCACTTCTTTTTCTGATTTGATCACGAATCTGATTCTAATAATACTGAATACAACAATTAATTGAGAAAACATCCGGGGGAGTTTTACTATGAAGAGGGGACCTATTGAGGCACTAATATATGACCGTTAGATACGGTAAAAATGAATCTGAACCTTTTATTTTTTCAGTAAAAACAATTTTAATTGTACGTAATCAATTTTAATTGTACGTTATCTGTACAGTTTCAATAAAACGCAGAAAAAGATTCAATGAATCCCCTACATCATATTAAAATTTACCAAACATTTGTTCTTCATTTTAGAGTGTTGTGGGACCGAAATGGGTATGTGGTAGATAGAGGAGTAAAAGAGGGATGAATTTGGAACTGCAAAAACTTAACTGCTTCATTAACACAACACAAAG
>CANYCX011760002.1:0-15196 GCA_948193385.1 Breynia disticha f. nivosa | reverse complement strand
TTTAGGGTTTGGGAGAATAGTCTAAAATACCCCTCAGACTCATCTTTTACTTCTTTTGCTTAAATTACTTTTTCTCCAAATCTTAATATCGAAATTTCTTCATAACGAAACTCGTATATTTATTTTATTTATTATTATTTTTAAAAATTTTAAATTAACGTAGACTAAATTAAAATAATCTATATATGATAACATTTATTACATTAAACTGTGCTACGTCATCAATTAAATAAATCTCTCTTTAAATTTTCGTAAAATCTTTATACATACGAAAATTCGTATTCTTATTTAATTTATTAAATATATTTTTCCTTTAGACAAATTCCCGATACGGAACAAAAAGTTTATTTCTTTTTTTACCCATAAGCCTTTTTGTTTCATTTCATAACTTTACTTATATACGAAAAATCATACGCTTATCTTTATCCTACGTAGAGTTTATCATATATATATATTTTTAAGTTTTGATTAAATTCACAATTCGTAAAACTTAATCCCATTTCAATTCCGCTCTGATTTAACTCTTTCAATATTCTCCATTTTAATTTTAATTTTTGGATTTAAAATTTTTTGAGGCGTTACAGTTTATGATAAACTATTTTGCAACTCATTCCATTCCTCCAAATTACTTTTGGAACTCTTCGAACAACCAAAATAGTTTGGGAAATGGTTTCTGGAAACAATTCCTTAAACCAATCCATTCCTCCAAATTTGTTGCTCGAACATTTTAGAAATTAGATGGTATGAAACGACCAGGCCAAAAATTTTCCAAAATCGTTTCCCATCCCATTTTACCTGATGCAACTGGATTCAAAACAATGAAACACATTGAAACAAATAATTAATCTAGCACATGCCACCCAAATCTAATATCCATTCCATTCACACCAACATTTTTAAAAATAAATTCTTAAAAATAATAGGTTTTCTTGACACTTACTTTAACATAACAGACCAAAACACAAAATCAATTGTCACAATTTACCTTACACTTCTATGAACAACATATGTATACATGTAAATTTCATTTTTCACATTTCATCATGGCATTTTCTATCATTGTCCCCTCTCCTACTCATCCACACATTATGATGTTTTAGTGATGCATGTTATGATCTCTTTCATCTTTTGATGCCTTATTCCTCTAGTGCCCATTGATGCTAAACAAATGACAATCTCAATTTCTTACATATTCCTTCACATAAACCCCCTTTCAGGTACTAAGTCTTTTCTTGCATCCCTTGGCTCCCATTTCCCTATTGTTCCTTTTGACACCTCTAGCTTTCCATTGTGCCTTTTAGCACCTTTATATAATCCTCTATGACATTTGGCATCTCTAAATGACCTTTTTGCCCTTCGACGCTTCTAATGTAATCCTCTGTTCCCTTTGACATCTCTAGTGCATCGTGATTCTTATAAGATAAATATGTATGCCATTAAGAGGGGGAATTACATGCCCTTACTCGTCCCAATCATTTCCATCTAAATGCACACATCATACTAAACCATTCATTCATACAAAAATTACAAGAAATGACTCACCTCAATACACATACTAAACCCTCAACACATTCACATGATTCAATCCATTAACTTATTCAACTATTCATACACAACACATGAAGCATTTCATAACTCTTTTAAATTAACCATGCAATGGTATCCATCGTCTTTATGTTGAATACACACTCGCCTAGAATCTTTGGCCTAGGATTACCACTCCTGTAACCTCTCTCATTAGGCATCCGTATTGTCTCCTATGTAACACCCTAGGAAATGATAGAATTAATCTATATGAAAATAGATTAAAACAAAATTGAATCGGATTCAAAATCAAAAGACTTGAAAACAGAAGATAAGCATGGGCAAGAGCACGATCGTGCCAATGGGCATGCTCATCATTTCTAAAAATGTTAGAACAATCTCGTGACGACTAGATTGGAACTCATGCTGCAAAAGCACGACATAACCACGAGCATGACCTGTGCCTCAAGTTGTGTCGACTAAAAACTTTTAAGTAAAATACCAATAAAAAACTGTTTTATTGCAAAACAGAGAGCAAGTAGATGAGAAGTAAGAGAGAAGCAAGAGAAAACCCTAGAAAGAGCTAGAGAGAGTGTGTAAGTATGAAAGAACTCAAATTCTTACAAATTTGAAGTCAATCATACTAAGGTAAGCTTGTGAGTTTGGTTTTGAATGAATATCTAAGTTAGAGGTTGCTATTTTTTTGTAATAAGGGAAAGGACATTGATTAAGCTGTTGATTGATGTTAGTTAGTTGAAATTGAGTTAAATTAAACTCATGGGAATGATTTAGAACATATAAATCATGATTACAACACGAGTAGGAGGAAATTTGTGGTTTGGAATAATTCAGTGATTTTGAACCTAAGTGAGGAAATTAGAGAATTGAGTTTTAAGGTTGGAATTCTTTATGGAATAAGTAATTAACAGCCTCATGTGATGATTTTTGTATAGGAGGTGCCATACGAACTTTGGATCGGAGTTGAGCCCGAGGTCGACTTTGCAAAATTATACAGGTAATTGCTGTTTACACTTACTATTGTATGTCTTGCATTTGTATGGTTAATTGTACTAAAGAATGATGCAAATATGTTAAGATGGTAGCAAAATGGATTTGAGTGCTTTTGATTGCTATATTTGAAATTTGATTGCCTAAATGAGCTTTGATGCTATTATGAGGTTGTTATGAGTTGATTATATGTTTATATATAATTTGATGTGAGAATCCTTGTATGGATTATGATATGGCATGATTATGATCTTGCTTTAATGTTCATATTTGAAATTTTCTTATGAACTTTGAGAGAGATATGAAAGCATGTGATTACTTACTTTGATGAGTATGCTATCATTTGAGATTATGATCATACATATGATTTGATTTCAGTGGACATATGAGTTGCATTAATTCATGTGTTGTATTAACATTGTGTGACGTGGCCGTGATATCTTAGGCTAGGCTGAGGATAATTTTGAGAGAGATCTTGATGCTGGTCTAAGACAGATGATATTTTGATCTGGGCTCAATGCCAAACTGGGTTCGATGTCGGTTTGGGGCCGAGGGAAAAATGAAAAGAAAAAAAAGAAACAAAAAAGAAAATAAAAGAAAAAGAAAAGACAAAGAAAAGAAAGAAAAAAGAAAAGAAAAGCAATACTGTTGGGCATTTCGCATGTGAATTGCAGTGGCATTCATTTGCATTTCATATTCCATTCATACTTAATTTAATTCATCTTGGTTGATGTATGGAATGGTGTGGATGTTGGAATGTTATATGTATGAATATTGTTGCTATACTTGTTGTGATAATTATGTGATAAGTGTTGTGCTTATGATATTAAGCCTTTGTGAATGCTTGTGGTTGCTAAAGCATGTATGCTATGGTTGCATAGCAAACAAATTAGCTGATAATGTGCTGTTTTGGAGTATTTTCACTGTAGATATGGTATTTATTCAATTCTGGTTAAGTACTAGCCTTAAAGAATAGGTTGCTATTTTGATTTCCTTAAAGATCACAAGCTGTGCCTGGATTATTCTAGGTAGAGTGATGAGCACGACCCCCGTGCTCAACACAGCAAGACCGTGCCACTAGAAAATAAACTAAACAGATTTTAAATCAGAAATTGAACACAGAATTGAGAATGGATTAAATAGGATGTTATCCTATTGCATAACATACTTAAATTGTAATAATAAACGCTTACTTATGCATTAACTACTTTGGTAACGTTGTAAAATCACTTACTGAGTATGTAAATACTCACGTGTGTGTGAATTCTAAATATTGTGCGGATCGTAGATAGATAACGATGGACAGATAATAGAGCGATAATAGATTATGAGGTCTAGGCTCTGAGATTTTGGATATTTTGAACTACATATTTATACATGCATTTTGGTTGAATTTGTTTTCAAACTATACTACAACTTCTGCAAATGTATATTTTGATGTATATAGTCGACCGAGGTTTTAATATAAATACATGTAGTTCTCCTATCTTATTTGATTTGGTTGTAAAAGTCATTTTAAAAGTATAAATTATTCGAAAATAAATGTTGCAAAAATAGATCTTACATTTAGTGGTATGAGAGTAGGGATTAAATTCCCCACGGGCTGTGCCAAGGAAAACTATTTTCAATTGCATCATATTTTGCAAAACTAAAGGATTTGAACTTGTGTTTTCTTTAGGATGGAGCCAATTGGCAATTGACCGGCTCTAGCAAGCGTACTAGAATCGATGTAGTTTTACCATGGAAATAAACTCTCGGGATCGAATCTCTCGAGGAACTTTGTAATTAATATAATTTAGTGCGTAAGATAAATGTAAGAAAACAGTAAACATGAATCAAAATTGATTTTTCAGGTAAACTTAACAAGAATTTAAATGTATGCAAAGATAGAATTAAGACTAACAATATATAGAGGAGTCAGGTTATCTTAGGTTCAATAGGGACTAAACTTGGTTCTTTGACGGAATGAGGATAAATGACGGTGTTCTCGCGCTAGCATCGATTAAGAGCTCCTTTCAGACTGCTCAAAATCGCGTCCATATACTTGATAGGTGTTCTACTTTCTTGATACACAAAACTAAGCAAAGCTGTCAAACATAAGCATTTCATCGAACACATTAGGTTCAACCGGTATATTTCTATCCGATTGAATCCTAACTCTATTTAAATTAGACTTCCTAACCCTATGCTTTCGCAACTTCGGGTTAAGATTACTAGAAATGAATAATTGCTATGCAGATTCAATTAATTATTCATTATATACAGTCGATTGGTCAGAAGAATGAATATCTCATCCTAGCTATCAAACTAGCATTTTTCGACATAATTCTAACCAATGATTTAGCCCTCCTTAGACCTAGGCTTTCACAATTCCGGAATAAGGCCAGTAACAATTATTAAATTAACTTGCATAAACAATAACCCATTCATTACAAACATTCAAATAGACATGCATATTTCATTTAGATAAAACTATAAAAGCAATCCCTCAATCATCCACAAACAACCAAGCGAAGATCCTCTATTTACATCTAAGACAACCCAACAAGAATATAGCCTAACATGGCTAAATCTATCCAGAAGCAAGATGAAAATATAAGAGATATAATGTAATAATAAGATAGAGATGAACAAAAACCTAGCAAGCCTCTATTTCCTTCTTCTTTTCTCCAGCCAAAAAAAATCCCTAAACCTAGAAAAGCCTTCCTTTATATGTGCTCTCTTTTTTCCTGAAATGTCTCAATTAGCCTTACTTAACCCTCACACTTGAGGGCACTATGGTCTTTTTCAAATGGGAGTCACGAATGACTTAGCCTGATCTTCACTCGTGACTCCAGTGAATCACGATCATGATCCTAGTGAGTCACAATCGTGATTCACCTCCTGTCCAATTCTTTGATGTTTCAGATTGATAATCACGAGTGAGCCTCATTCGTAGCTGATTGGGCCACGACCGTGATTCGTATCTTGTCCAGAATCTTTCTTCCAATGTCTGCCCAGCTTCAGCCTTCAGAGTGTGAATGATGATCGAGATTCTGTTGAACCAAGTTCGAGATCACTAAGCTACCCAGCTCTTTGAACCAAAAGAATGAGTCACGTTTGGCTCTCAAGCACGGTTCATGTGAACCACGTTCGTGGTTGGCTTCCTGTCCAACTTTGCTCCTTCACTTCAAGTGCCACGAAGGGCCTTCAATCGTGGTTGATTGCTATCATGAATGTTATCAGTGTTCTGCCTGCAACACTCATCTCTAAGGCCTATCAAGATCGATGCCAACTCGTGGTCATGGTGAGTCACGAATGTGACTCACCTTCTGGACTCGATTCGCCCCCAAACTGAGAGTCATGAATGATCTCCATTCGTGGTGACTTATATCACTTTCGTGGCTCCTTGTCTGCCCCCACTCAGTGTGTCCATTTTTCCATCAAAACTCTAGCAAAATCTTCACGTTCCGTAACTGTGTCTAGATAAAACCAAAACAAACATAAGCTTCTAAAATTCACTGGTTTATCTACTAAAATATCATGAAAATCCACTAAAAATGAATAGAATAAATGTGCATATTTAGTCCTATCACACATGTCCTCTTAACATCACAATTTCACATTGCCTTATCATCTTCTAAATAAATAAAATAGCTTTCTAAAAAAATTAATGTCATGAGTTTCACCAGTGTCATTAATTAAAAAGGTTGGGTAATTGATAGAATGCAAGGTAGAGATGTATGAAATTATGATTTTTAGCATATGGAATTGATATATGAAATGGAATTAGTGATGGAAAAGGGATGAAAGGGAAAAATGTGACGCTCAAACTTATTCTCTTTTTTATTTTCAAATTTTTGTAAATTTAAAGCAACTCTAACAATCTTTGAAAATAACTTCAGCATCAAAGGAACAACTAAATAAAACATGTGTGTGTGCGCGATCAAGCAGAAATCAACAATCCATGAAAACATTTACAAGGCAGTGATGATCCATCCAAATCATGATTACATGTTTTTCTCAAATAACCAAAATATGATTTTTTGGTTAGATCACATAGTCTTTTTAGGACACGTGATATTAGGATATGGAATATCGGTACATCCAAAGAAAGTTGGACCAGTGCTAAATTGAGAACCTCCAAAAAAGTCACAGAGGTAAGTAGTTTCCTTGGAATGGTTTCCTATTATCGTAGATTTATGGAAGGATTCTCAATTATAGCAGCTCCACTGACAAGATTACTTAGAAAGAATGTGCTTATTCAGTGGAATGAACAATGTCAATGAAGTTTTGATGAATTGAAGTACAAGTTAACCACAACACTAGTCCTTACGATTCCTTTGAGTACAGGAGGATTCGTTATATATAGTGATGCTTCATATAAAAGACTAGGATGCGTACTTATGCAAATGGGAAAGTTATTGCATACGCCTCTATACAACTTAGACTATATAAAATAAACTACCCAGTACATAATTTAGAAATTGTTGTGGTAGTATTTAATCTTAAGATATGGAGACATTATCTATATGGTGAGACATTTCATATTTATGTTGATCATAAAAGTCTGAAATACTTAATGACCCAAAAAGAGATGAAGATGCAGCAAAGAAGGTGGTAAGAGTTGTTAAAGGATTATGATTGCACAATAGAATACCATCCTCAAAAAGATAATATAGTTGTTGATGTACTGAGAAGAAATTCTTGTGTTGCTTTATCTAGTTTATAGTTGACACATGGGACTTATTTTATAGTTTTAAGAAGCTTTAGTGCAAATTTGGAAATATCTGAATTGGGAGTTTTAATAACTACATTGATGGTTCAACCAGTGTTGTTACAAAAGATACAAGCAACACAAAAGCAAGATGATGAGTGCATTATGATGATTGGATTGATCAGGGTGTTGAGACTCTATTTGAATTGGTGGATGAGTTGCTAATATTAGGACCTAGAGTATGTGTACTGAATATTGATGGTATTAGAAGAGAGATACTAGATGAAGCACATAATGCTCCATATGCCATGCATTCAAGTATGACAAAGATGTACCATACTCTAAAATAACACTATTGGTGGCCAAACATAAGAAAAGATGTAGGAGAATTTGTATCTAGATGTCTGATATATCAGCAGATGAATGCTGAACATTAGACATCCATGGGTAAGCTACAGTTATTACCTATTCCAGTCTAAAAATAGGAAAGGATAACTACGGATTTTGTGATAGAACTACCACGTACATAGTGTGGTAAAGATGTTGTTTGGCTGATTATAGATAGATTGACCAAATGTGCATCTTTCTTACCAATTACAGTCAAAATCTCTCTAGAACAGTTGGAAGAGTTGAAAGCCTTCCTAGAAGTAATGGTAAGATAGCCATATTTATAGTGGTTGATCGTTTGACAAAGTGTGGCCATTTTACAATGCTACCACATCTCTACACACTGAGTACAGTAGCCTAGATGTTCCTAGATAATGTGTTCAAATGCCCAAGAATATTGTATGTGACAGGGACCTTATTTTTACAAGTTGTTTTTGGCAGAAGTTCTTTAAGTTATACAGAGTAGAATTGAAGCTATTTATAGTCGATCATCCTCAAAATGACGGTCAAACGAAGATGGTTAATAGGTGTGTGGAGATGTATTTACATTGTATGACAAGAGATAAACCAAAGCAGTGGTCGGATTGGCTATCATTAGCAGAGTATTAGCATAACACGCCTTTTCACTCAACCAATAGGAAGACTCTTGTAATGCCCCAGAAAAATAGTGAAAATTATGGCACCACACAACCCGACCCCAAACCCTAAATTGTCATACCCATACGATTTCTAACAAAAAAGGTAAATTTTGACAGATAAAGAGCAAAGGAGCAAAGGTAAACTCTAAACCCTCTTGTGGTATGGTAAAATCTGAGTTTTTAGGGTTTTTGCATGTGACGATTTGAGATAAAAATTGAAATAGGATTATGAATAATGGCTAGGATGTGAATGAATTAGTTTGTGTGAGGTTGTATGGGTGGAAATGATAGGTAAATGAGATGGAAATTGTGAATGTAATGAGTAATGAGGTGGAAAGAATGAATAAAGTATGGGTTTAGTGGGTTTTGTTGGAAATTAAGAACTTGAGGTTGTGCGAAAGAGAATGACAAGTGTAGAGAGGAAAACGTAAAAATTTAGTTATATGGGAAACAATTTAGGGTTTTGGCTATCGAGTTAATTAAATAGGAAGAACAAGTAATAATTTACCATAATGAATTATGATGAATTGTGTAGGAGGCAAAAATAGACTAGAATCGAGGTTGAGTGTCGAGCGCGTGACTTTGCATAATCGAGGTAAGTGCACCGAACAACACTTACCGTGGTATGTTTTGTATTTGTATGGTAAAATATTCGGTTAAATGCAATGAATCTGTTTTGAGAAAATACGATTGGAATTTGTTGTGTTTTGGTTTATTTGAGCTCGAATTATTTGCATGAGTTTTGTGATTATGTGGAATATGGGAATTATGTCGAATGAGTTATGTAATGTGAGTATTATGTTAATTAAATATTATAACATGGTATTGCAGTTAGAATCGTATGGATATAATGTTGAATTTGAAATGGATTTAAATTTTGGATGTATGTATGGATGAATTATATGAAAGGATTGATTCATGTCATGTCATTGCATAACATGATTATTGTGTATTCATGGTGAGAAGAGAAAAGAAAGAGAGTGAGAGCTCTCAAATGAAAAAAGGGAGATAAGCCCAGAGAGAGCAAGAAATTTCAAATGGAAAAAAGGGATAGGCCCAAAAGCAAGATAGCTCTTAAAATGAAAAAAGGGAATAAACCCAAATGAGAGCGAGAGCTCTCAAAATGAAAAGAAAAAAGGATTGGCCAAGAGTGTGCATTTGAGTGTGTACCCATTAGCATTTCATGAAAACATTGCTGCATTTGTGCATTTCGTATATATGTATGAATAAAATGTGGTTAATGGTTGTTATGGTTGAGAATTTTATCCTATGTGTGTTGCTATGGATTAATGAGTTTGTGTGTGATGGACTCTTGGATTGTGGATTATTGTGTTGTAAATTGATGTTAAGGATTTATATCATAGAATGATGAACCCTGGATATATGTATACATTTGAAGTTCATTTTGTTTTGTGTATAGGACTTAGGAAAGAGACCTTTGAGTGTATGGTGGTATGTGAATGCTAATTGCAGTTTTAGAAGGGTGGCACGGCCAGCGTACTGATTGACACGACGTTGTACCAGGCTATAAGATGTTCCAGAGACTTAACATAGTCATCATGTTGACAAGCATGGGATCGTGCCGAGCTACTATTTCTTCCAAAACATCAATACGACCCCCGTGCTAATTCACACAGGCTTATGCTAGTGTATTGTTTCTTTCGTGATGCAACACGGTGGTCGTGTTGACCAGCACGCCCCGTGTTACTTGGGAAGAATTATGAACATTAAGAATGAGATTTAAGCTAATTCAAATAAAGGATGATTCCTATTTTATAATACACCTAAATTTCTAAAAAGAACAAGTATTTATACATTACATAACTAGGTAAGTGTATTGTAGGTGTACTTACTGAGTTTTATATTCATATAAGTTGGTTTGATTATGATGTATGTAGAGTGTTAGTAGGTATCTTTCGATAGCGGAATCTCAACGAACCTAGGATTACAGTATTGACGAGTAGGTCGGCGGCTCTAGAAATTTTGTACCACGATTTGTAAAACTATGCATCGTTGACATAGTGCAGTTTAGTTTTCTAATTTTGTAAACTCAATTACCATAGTTTCCACATCATTGTTGTTTTCTAAAATACAAATCACTATGGGTTGATGGCTATGCATTTGAGGTTTTTCATATTTTTCTTTGTGCCAATTTATTTGCCTTTCTTAAAAAGAAAAAAATATTCTTGCTCTTTTACTTATTTATTTGAAAATTAAAAATAGGTTTTGGAGGTTTACAACTCCTTTTGAGCCTTTGTACGGTTATGCACCTCTAATCTATGTGCCTTATTTCCATAAAGATTCAAGGGTAGAAGCAGTAAATGCCATTTTGACAGAAAGGGAAAACTGGATCAGGCTGTTGAAAGAAAAGCTTAAAAAGGCTCAACACAAAATAAAAACTCAAACTGATAAACACGGGAAAGAGAGACATTATGTAGTTGAGGATAAGGTTATGTTGAAGTTACAACATTATAGGAAGACTAATTTGTATCAAGGTTCTCTTAAGTTACAACCTCGTCATTACAGGCCATTTCTTGTGTTGAAGAAGTTGGGAACAGTGATCTACAGATTGTAATTACCTTAGGATGCCAAGATACATAATGTCTTTTAGTGATTCTAAAATATACTTGGGAATATCTGGAGGAAATGAAGAATAAGTATCCCATGTTCTTCCTTGGGTGCAATGAAACTGCTTAAGACGAAGGAATTGTTGCATTGCAAACGATGGGTCATCTAAATACTTATTTAATGAAGAACCAAGCGACAAGTCGTAGAGGCCATACCCTTTTAATTCAAATGATCGTTAGGTAAAAATGGATACTTAGCCTTATTTTCTTATTTCCTTTCCGTTATTTCCTTTGTAACTGTTTTTCCTTCTGCTCAGTGTGTTGGGTAACTGCTCTGATTTTACGAAAGTGGTTATATCTATGATATATTTGAGAAGGGAAAAATGTACTACTCCTCATGTGTGTAATGTGTGTATTGCTTATTGTTGGGAGATTGTTATTACCTATTTTCTTTTGATATGTTAGAGAAAATACAACACACCATTGCCCTCTCTATTTATACTTGCACTTTTCACCAAAGCATTTGCATCATATGTTACCAGCAATTGTTTGCCTAATACTTCAACACCAAAAACATCAACAATAAGCTCCTCAGTTTTATCCTCAATATACAAATATAAAGTAAGCATATATTAGAATTCTAACAAGAAAAAGAAATCACAAAGATCCTATAAACTAGAACATTCTGGCAATTACTTCTCAATTTAATCCATATTCTATTATAATTTTTCAACTCATCTAAAAGAGATTAGATCTTACATATCCATTTAATTGTTCTTTTCTTTTAAACTCTATTGTGTTGCTTCTTCCATTACACCCTACACACATCCACAATTGTTCTTTTTTACTTTCGCATTGTCGCCTAATTTCATTTCTCTTGTCTCACACCTTTTATTTTCCTTCTTTATCTTTTTTTTTGTCCAAGATACCTCGACCTTCCTTCCTCATTCTTTTCTTTTCCCTCACTTCTTAACATATTGAAATTTTTCATTGTATCTCATCTTTTTTGGGATTTCTCTTTGTGTTTTAGTTTTTGAATTGAAAATAAGAGTCACGATGAAAGAAAAGAAGTGTGGTGATGGTATGAATGATCGTGAACAATCTAATGATGTGGTAAGTTTGATTCAACTTGAATCAATCTATTTTTTTAACTATTATGAACTAATTCAAAATTATTTATGAAAGTATTTTGAACCATATTAATCAAATTTTTCTAATTTTCAACTTTCTTAAAATGATTTGGACTTTTTTGAACTATTTTGAACCATATTTATCTCATTTTTATCATTTTGAATATTTTTAAAAAATTTGAACTATTTTGAGCCAATTCAACCTTTTATATCTTGTTTGATCAATTTTAAAACTTTTTAAAACATTCTAAATAATTTTAACACTCTTAAAATAATATGAACCATATTGAACTATTTTAAACTTTCAAAAACCATTTGAACTTATTTTAATAGTTTCAAATAATTTTAAAATAATTGATCTATTTTTAAACTATTTTGTACATTTATGAACTATTTTTAAACCATATTAACTAGTTTCATTCAAAACAATTTGTAACTGAAATGTTCAAAATGGTTCAAATTGGTTCAAAATGTTTGGAAATGTTCAAAAGATTCACACGCATAAAATTGTTGGTATTTGAAAAGAATGGTTCAAAAGAATATTTCAAATGGTATAAAATAGTTCAAATGTTTCAAATATTTCAAGATAGTTCAAATTTTTAAGTGGTTTAAAAAAGTTAAAAATATTTAACACGAAAAAAGCCTTCTGTAACTTTTATAAATGAAATAAAAAATACAGAAATATCTTTTTACATTTTTTTATTTGATTGAAATTTAAGTTAGAAAATTATTTTGTATGTGGAAAGAGTTTTAATGGAATGAATTAGTTAGGTTATTTGCTTGATTTAAGTGTGGTTAATATATTTATTTCTCTTTTTATCATTTTAAATAAAGACATCATATTTTTAATAAAGTAAATGAAAGAGGCCATTTTTATCAGAAAATTCTTGAGTGGACATTTTTTAAAATGGAAAGTAAAAGTGTTGTAAAGGCATGAAACACGCAAAGAAAAAGAGATGAGATTTGATACAAGATTTAACAAGAATTGGTGGTCCTAATGTTGAAGTTTTTATTTAAGAAAAAAAATGATTATTGCAAAAGGAAAAAGAATTATAATCACCTTCACGTTCTCCTTCAAACATGTTTCATAATTTTTTACTAATATTTGTGAAGATTGAGTAGGTCAATATCGGTGAATAAAATGTAAAAAAAATTCATAGTGGCAACCAATTCCAAAACATATTTTGCAGGTTACATATAACTAGCAACCAATGATTTTCGCATCTCATCAATTATGTCTATTGGTTGAGCTTCTCTCAACTTGAAAACGCTTTCAAAGACCAAATGCTCTATGGAAGTAGTGTCCGACCCACAAAACGATATTCAGTCATTCATGGCCATTCCAGAAGCAACAACTTCACTTCTATGGTTGATAGTACCCACAACCAATGGGACCTGGAGAAGTGTCAAAAGTTCATCCAAGTCTTCAATGGAAGTGTGTAGATGGACCTACTCCAAAGTGAATTATTCATAACCAAATTCGAGACTTTAATAGGTGAATTTTACATTAGAATATTAGTTGAAGATGAATCAACTTTATCTTACCAAGCCACCTCTGTTAGAGAAGGTACAATAGCTGCCCACCATTATGTTGTCGATAATTGTTTGCCTGAATGCTTCGACTCCAAGAACATCAGCAATAAGCTCTCAGTATGCAATATAAAGTTAGTATGTATTAGCATTCAAACAGGAAAAAGAAAATACAACAATCCTACGAACTAGAGTAGACTGGTAATTACTTCTCCATTTAATTCTTATTCCAGTATAGTTTTTTAACCCATCTAAAAGAGACTAGATCTCACATACCCATTTAATTGTTCTTTCCTTTTCAACTCTATCTTCTCACTCCTTCCATTATACCTCACACACATCCACAATTCCTTTTTTCTCTTCTTTTTATATTGTTGCACACTTTCATCTATCTTTTCTCATACCTTTTACTTTCCTTCATCTTTTTTCTTGTCCAAGATGTCTCGTCCTTTCTTTCTATTTTCTTTTCCCTCACATCTTAACATTTTAAAAAAATTTCATAGTATCTTATCTTTTTTTTTGGTTTCTCTTTGTGTTTTAGTTTTTGAATAATAAATAAGAGTCATGATAAAATAAAAAAATGAAGTTAAGATATGAATGATTATGTTGATGATATGGTAAGTTTAGTTTAACTTGAACTAATCTATTTTTGTTCAACTATTATGAACTAATTTCGAATTATTTAAAATAATTTAGAAGTATTTTGAATCATATTAACCTAATTTTTATTGTTTTGAACTTTCTTAAAATATTTTGAACTTTTTTGAAATATTTTGAACCACATTTATCTCATTTTTACCACTTTGAATATTTTTAAAACAATTTGAATTTTTTAACAATTTTGAACTATTTTTAACCAATTGAACCTTTCATAGCCTGTTTGATATATTTTAAATTTTCCAAAACAATTTTCACAAATTTTAACTCTCTTAAAATAATTTGAACTAAATTGAATAAGGTCATATGGTGTGTTCTTCAATTTTGGAAGGGAAGAAAGCGTAATATGGGCATTCAAGAAGAAGAAGGGTGTGTTCTTCAATTCTTTATGTAATAAACGACGGCCTGTGACTGGGTAGTATACGATTTCAAGAAGTAGAAAGATGTGTTCTTTAATTCTTTGTGTAAGGAATGGCGGCTGGGTTGATATACTACCAAGTTGGTTCGCACAAGGCCAGCCCATTACTACCATGCCCATGTCATAACTCTAGCAGTTATTTCTTTTATCGTTTATATTATTCAGCACACTTGCTTCATGTTATTTTGTTGCTACTTTCTATTAGAGAACCTATAATCTATTGTGGAATTTAAGCTAAGTTTGTTATTGAAAAAGCTGTAATCAAATTTTACTCTATTCTCTCCTTCTCTATTCCTCTCTTCTTCTTCTTCCTTCTTCTTCCTTACCTCAATTTTTGTGATTCTAAGCATAATTTTAGCTCCACTTTATTAAGAGTTCAGCTTAGGGGTGAGCAAGAAAAAATCAAACCGACCAAATCAATCCGATTTTAGTGGCTTTTGGGCGGTTTGGTTTGGTGTCGGGTTGAATTTTTTTTAACCCGACATTTTCGGTTCGGGTTCGAGTTGGTCTTTTTTCAACCCAAACCGAACCGAACCGACCACTTGTATGTAACATTAATAACATTTTGTACAGCCCAACCCAACATCTAATACAACCAAACGGCCAAACCCAACATCCAATACAACAAAACCCTACACTCG